>JAURVB010011952.1:0-11284 GCA_033002965.1 Piper betle | reverse complement strand
GATGCTGTTATAGACATTAGTATAATTTGAATTTCAGTTAACGATGGTTGTAATCTGGCGGGAAAAGTAGTTGAATATTTTGAATTTGAAGCAATTGTTTGAATTTGAATCAGTTGTTGAATTGTGAAAAAACGATACAAAAGGGATGATGTACAAGAAATATGACAGAAAAAATATATACATCTTCTCCAAAATTCTCCTCTCTTGCTCTCTGTCTTCTTCCTCGTCTTCCCCTGTTCCTCTGTTCCTTCTCATCCTCTGCTTCATTCCAACTTCCTCCACTTCCTCTATTCTGATTCGACTCTCACCCTCTCATCCTCATCTCATTCCAGTAATTCTGGGAATTGTAAGTCGAAATGATGAATTCCCATAGAGAGGTTTTCGGCACTAGCATTGGATTACTCCCAAAACCCGAGGAACGAGACAAATTGGTATCAGAGCGGGCTCAATCAATGAGAGATCTAACTGATGAAAAAGATTTGGAGGTAAATTCTACACAACCAGATTTTACCAATTTAGCTATTGGACAAGTGCAATTACAAAATTCGATTGATGCATGTGCACAAGTGCTTAAAGTGGTTAGGATTCTATTAATTCCATGAACACTAGATTAACTCGGATTGAGATTTCTAATATGCATGATGTTTCTGATGATGCGTGAGAAATAAATTTAGATTTGATGTTATTTCCTTCAATGCTTATGAGACTGTAAATCATAATGGGGATCTAAGGTTGATGTCTCACATAGGGCATCTGAAATTCAGAAGGTATAATGGAAAAAGAAGATCTAGTTATTTGGTTGGGACTATGCGAACAATATTTTGAATTGTACCACATTGCTGAGAAGAATAAGGTTCTTATCACTTCTTATCATCTGGATGATGAAGTCCAATTGTGGTATCAACTTTATAAGAAGGAACAAAGGGTGTTAACCTGGTTGGAATTCAAAAAAGAGATTCTATCAAGGTATGACACTTTAAAATTTGATGATTTTTTTGAGGAACTATCAAATTGGAGACAAACTAGATCGGTACAAGACTATTATACTACCTTTATAAGGTTAGTTACAAAGGCAGAGATGTTACTCCTGAACAGCGAATCAGTTTTTATAAGGGGGTTAAATACTATAATGAGATATGATGTTAAAGCTCAAAAACCCACTTCTATACGTTCTGCCCTAGGATTTGCTGATCTATATGAAGCCAAGTTGAAGGAAAGGAAGGCCTTGTTTCCATCAGGGAAGTATAAGCCTAAGTTGGAAACTTCAGATTCAAAATTTGAAAATGCTAACTCTTCTTCGACAAGGAAACAACCAGTAAAAAGACTTACGATGGAAGAAATGGTTGATAGGAAAGCAAGGGGACTTTGTTTCCATTGTGACGATAAATTCAGCATTGGTCTACGGGTGTAAAAAAATATTTTCAATAGAAGCAATATATGAGGAATTAGAAGAATGTAAAGAAGAAGAACTTGTTGATTGAAGAAGATGCGAATGTGCAATCAGTGGATGAAGTAGATCCATTGAAGCTATCACTACGAGGCATTTACAGGAGAGGTTACACTTGAAACTATGAAATTCCAAGGGGTTCTCAAGAAGTAATTAGTTCAGACGTTGGTGGATTCAGGTTTTACTCATAATTTCTTGGACGCCACACTGGTTGCTAAGTTGAAGCTAACAACAGAGACTACAAAAGCATTGGATGTGATAGTGGCTAATGGAGAAAGGTTACGAAGTGTAGGAACTTGTAGAAAAGTCACATTAGTAGTTCAAGGAGTTCAACTTTGAGCTGATTTCCATTTGCTACCTCTTAAGGGTATGATATTGTCCTGGGAATTCAATGGTTGAGGACATTAGGACCCATCATTTGGGATTTCTTTCAACTGCAAATGTCATTCACCTATGAGGGTAGGAAGCTATTATTAACAGGATCCAAAAAAAAATCCCTTGCAAATGGTTGATTCCAAGAAAATTTTAAAAGCAGCCATTAAGAAAAAGCAATGAGGGTTATTACAAATAACAGCCTCAGTATAGGTCCCTACTCCAAGAGACAAGGAAAGTTGATCATGTTCATTAGGATCTTATTTCATTGTTAAACAGCTATGCTGAATTGTTTAGCAAACCAACGAGGCTTCCTCCATTCAAAGCTCATGATCATAAAATACCTGTGAAGGAGGGAGCACAACCAATAACATTGAGACCCTATCGTTATCCTCCACTGCAGAAGGCTGAATTGAATAGGCAAGTTACTGAGTTACCACAGGCTGGAATTATCAAACACAGTCAAAGTCCTTACTCGTCACCAGCACTGCTTGTTAAAAAGAAAGATGGAACATGGAGGATGTGCATATGTTACAGAACCCTAAATTAGCAAACAATTAAAGATAAGTTTCCAATACCATTGATTGATGACTTATTAGATGAATTGTGTAATGCTGTTGTGTTTTCTAAGCTTGATCTCAGATTAGGATATTATCAAATTAGAATGGCTGAAAATGATGTCTATAAAACTGCTTTTAAAACTCACAAGGGACATTATGAATTCACTGTCGTGCCATTTGGCTTGACAAATGCTCCATCTACTTTCCAGTCCCTGATGAATTGCATTTTATAAACATTTAGGGCAGTTCATTATTGTATTTTGATAGTATCTTGGTATTTATTGCTGACATGGAATCTCATCTACAACACTTTCGACTTACTTTTGACATTCTTTGCAGCAACAACCTTTTTTAAAGAGAAAGAAATGTGGGTTTGCTAAAACCAGATATGTTATTGAGGCATGTTATATCCAAAGGAGGAGTAGCCATGGATCCTGAGAGATAGAAGCTGTGGCTAATTGGCCTCTTCCCATTAACATCAAAGGCCTGAGAGGGTTCTAAGGATTGAGTGTATATTACGGAAAATTTATAGAGGTTATGGATGCATTGCTGAACCTCTTACTTTTATCTTGAAGAGGATTCGTTTGAATGGACTCAAGGTCTAAGTTAGCCTTTGATGAATTAAAGCAATGTCGCAACAGGACCTGTTTTAAGATTACCTAACTTCTCACCAAATTTGAAATAGAATGTGATGCTTCTACCATTGGGTTGGGAGTAGTTTTAATGCAACAAGGGCAACCTATAGTTTATTTTAGCAAGGCTCTACATGGAAAAAACAGATTGCTGTCTACCTATGAAAAGGAACTGTAAGCCTTGGTTTTGTTTGTACAAAAATGGCAATATAGTACTTACTTGGGCATTCATGTGGTTCGAGAGGTGATCACTCCAGTTTGAGGTTTTTATGGGAATAAAAGATGGTCCACCCCTCCTGAACAAAGATGGCTGCATAAGCTAATGGGATTTGATTTTGCCAGTGGCGTATAAGAAGGGATCTGAAACTCAGGTGCTAATATTCTTTCTAGACTTCCATATGGACCTTGAAGTTATTTGGCAATTTCCTCTCCCACACCTGACTAGATTGAGTCAATCTAAACTGTTGTCACTACTGATCCTACACTACAAGAGATAGTTCAGCAAATTCAAGATAAAAAACTTTCTCTTCAATGGTCCAATTGTCAATGGATTGATATTCTTCAAGCACTGGATTTACTTACCAAAGGCATTCTGATCTTATTGATTTAATTGCCAAGGAGTTTCATGGTAGTACTCATGAAGGATATCTTAAAACACTTACACGAATGAGAAGAGTTTTTTTTGCCAGGAATGAAGGATCGTTTGAAGCAAATAATTCGTAATTGTGAAACTTGTCAAGTTCATAAGCTGCTAACACAACTCCAGCAGGACTATTGCAACCATTACCTATACCACAAAGCATATGGTCTCAAATTTCAATGGATTTTATTGATGGCTTACTAATGTCCAATGGAAAAACTTCAATATTGGTGGTTGTTGATAGACTTTCTAAGTATGCGCATTTCATTCCTCTCAAACATCCATATACTTCCTTGTCAGTAGCAGAATTATTATTTGATTCAGTCTTTAAACTACACGGTATGCCAGAGCAGATAGTTTGTGATAGGGATGCAATTTTCACGAGTGGTTTTTGGAAAGAACTACTTAGGTTGCAAGGAACTTCATTTAATTTTAGGTCTGCCTACCACCCTCAAACTGATGGACAAACAGAGGTGGTGAATAGGGCATTATAGATGTACCTTTGATGTTTCACTAGTGAGCAACCTAAAGAATGAACTCAGTGGATATCGTGGGTGGAATACTGTTATAATACAAGTTGGCATGGTGCTATCAAGTGCACACCATTAGAAGTTGTATATGGAAGACCTCCACCATCACTATTGTGCTATGTTCCAGGTACTGCCATGTTACTAGAGGTGGATCATCAACTGAAAACGAGGGATGAAATTCTTCAAATTCTTAAGGCTAACAGAATGAAGCAATTGTATGATAAGAAGCATATAGAACAAGAATTCAGCATCGGTGACTTGGTTTATGTTAAATTGCATCCTTACAAGCATATGTCAGGAAGATTATCCAAGCACACCAAATTGTCACCAAGATACTACGGGCCTTACAGAGTTCTGCAACGAATTGGTGAGGTTGCTTATAAGGTTGTACTGCCAGCTGATTGTCGCGTCCAGAATGTCTTCCATGTTTCATTATTAAAGAGAAATTGGGGAATAATGACTTGATAGGAACAAAGATACCAATATTGTCGGCTTCATTACACATTTTATAACCTGCAATTGGAAGAGTTGCAGCCACCATTCAAATCATGGGAAAACTTTACGGTTAGTGGAATGGGCTGATCTTGCCAAGGATGAAGCTACTTGGGAAACACCTGAATTTTGTCAACGCATTTCCTTGTGGACAAGGAATGTTTTGAGGAAGGAAATGACATAGACATTAGTGTAATTTGAATTTCAGTTAACGGTGGTTGCAATCTGGCGAGAAAAGTAGTTGAATATTATAATTTTGAAGCAATTGTTTGAATTTGAATCAGTTGTTGAATTGTGATAAAAATGATACAAAAGGGATGATGTACAAGAAATATGACAGAAAAAATATATACATCTTCTCCAAAATTCTCCTCTCTTGCTCTCTGTCTTCTTCCTCGTCTTCCCCTGTTCCTCTGTTTCCTTCTCATACTCTGCTTCATTCCAACTTCCTCCACTTCCTCTGTTTCTGATTCGACTCTCACCCTCTCATCCTCATCTCGTTCCAGTAATTCTGGGAATTGTAAGTCGAAATGATGAATTCACATAGAGAAGTTTTTCGCCACTAGCACTGGATTACTCCCAAAACCTGAGGAATGCGACAGATACTCTTGCGTTGGCTACGACTAGGGGATGGCGGCGTTCAGCAGGTGTGGCTCCACGGCAGCAGAACGTACATGGCATCAACACCCTTCCTCGGCAGCAAAAACAGGGCTGCAAATTATCTGGCCGAACCTCGTGATGATGGCTCACAGCAATAGCAAGGCTTCGGCTCCAACACTCGACAAAGGGCTTCTCCTTGGATATGCTCCATCGGTGGGACACGGCATCAGGAACGGTGGTCCTTCTCTCTTGGCGGGGCAGCAATCCATGACAAGGCTTCTAGGTGGTTTGCAGCAAACGGGATGGTGAAACTCCTCTTGGTGGCGCATAGCCGATCCATCGGCTATGAGCAGCGGCTAGGGGAAGCCCTCGCCTCCTGTCTCCTTCTAATCGATCTCTGTTCTACTGGCAGTACTTTCGACTCCGGCAAAGCAGGGGCTTGACGATCTGGGCACTTCTTCTCGGTTGTGCACAGGCAAACTCCGGTACACCCGCAACACGTAGGGATGATAAACAAGGCGGCAACTTCTCTTCTCAGCGCAAACAAGCTCCGCAGTAAGGCTCCGAGCGTCTCCAATCAGGCAGCAAAGAAAGCTCCTCCTTGTTCTAGCGGTATTAGGCTCCAAGGCAGCAGTTTGATGGCATCCAAAGCTTGGTGAGGCTTGTCGGTGATGCAGCAACGACAGCAGCAACATTCCAAAGCAGCAAGGTCCGGGCGTCCCTCCTCGGTGCCAACAGCAGACGGTTGTCGGATAACCTCTTTGTCGAGACTCAGATCCGGCAAGGCTTCACGTCTGTAGGTAGCAGCAACGACATTCCAAGGCGGCAACGAGCGCAGGATAGGAGAAAGAGAATAGACGCTGGTGGGATGCAAGACGAGGAGCTGAAACCTTTCTTCTTATTATTTTTCTTAGCATATCAACCCCCGTCTTTTACTCCGCCGGGAAATCGTAACTTTCCTCGTTATCGTCAATTTTTCTTCTCCCGGAACAAAAGCTGTCTCGACGATGTCTTTTTTAACTTAAACGGTTTTGACACAGGCTCTTGGCCCGTGACACATAATTTGGACGAATATTAGCCCGTTCCATAAATATCTTGACAAATAGCATCTACTAAACCGTTCGAGATATTCCCATGTCTTCTATGTATGTAAGCGGTATAACCTCCCAGTGGCTACAATGCTATATTTTCTGTTCTAACGTTGCCGTTTTTCCTCCATTGTCCACGACTCTCCACTTCACTTCTCAAGGTACCTCATTTTTCATCTTTTCTATTAGTTCTTACTTTCTTCTATTCCTTTGTAAAAATTTAATGCTAAAACTAAAGTTAGACATGCTGCGAATTTTTTCTTTGTTTTTCATGGTCTTTATTACTGCACTAGATGATAGTTTTTAACTCTCGCCATGCATATTGCTTTTATCCTTATTGGACACTAAGGGCGTCCATAACAAATATTTCCAAGTTAGGGAAATTTTCAGATTTTTATAGCCATGCAATCTCTTGTGTCAATAGCCACATTTTTGGAATCCGCTCTTATTAGTTTCCGGTTCTCTAAATTTATAGAATTAACAATTTGTTGGTAGTTTGATATGTAAAGACCACAAGATTGCTTTTATTGCTTGAATTCCGTCTAATTTGGCCAGAACAAATTTTCAAATATGTCTATTTGATCACATGCCTAAGGAATTCCAAATCCAATTTTGGCATGCAATGTCTTATTGTTCGTGCCTCATATTTGATCAAATTTGTTTCCAACTTGTCACTTGTAATGCTTGGAGCTTCCCATATTTAATCCATGTCATACAAAATAAACTTCTAACTTGCATTTTCCCAATATTTAGTCAAAACTTTAACTCTTTACAGCTTCCTTGTCATTTAGGCAATTTTGCAAAATTTTTCAGAGGCTATAAGATTCACTTGTATGAATTCTAAATATGGCTTTGTAGAAGGCACTGTAGGGTTCAATTGCATGCTTTTACCCTGCCATAAAGCATCCTCGCTTGGTGTAAAAATTGTCATTTTTATCAGTTTTCAAGTCAGTTTAAAAAAAATTTTTATAGGAACTCTCGCTGTCCTATTGTGAGCCTTATAGCTAATTTGCCTTGTCGTAAAGCATCTTTGCTCGAAAAGTCAAAAGCCCGCTAGTGACGAAGCTCAAATCCGAGGTGCTACCTTCAAATGGACAATTGACTACTGATGAATCTTCCTCGTGAGAATCAAGAGACTACTAGTGAGGATTTCTTTTCTCTCCTCCAGCAATGGTCCGCTCAAGGCTATTTTGAGGTTCGTGCATGCTTGGACTTTCTCTCCAGATTATAGAGATTTGTGGTGAGTTTGGGAGCAAAGGCCAGAATTTCTTGCCAATATGAACATTGGGATCCTTCGAGGTGAAGCCATAGACCAGCACGTGTGGCGTCACCCAGAAGGATCCCAATTTTTTCATCGGCAAGAAATTTCGGCCTTTGCTCCCAAACTCGCCATAAATCTCCATAAGCCAAAAAAGTTCAAGCCTGCACGGGCCTCAAAATAGCCAATCCATTGTTGGAGGAAAGAAAAGCATCCTCACCGGTAGTCACTTCATTCTCACGAGGAAGAGCTTCATCGATAGTCGAATGTCCATTTGACCTCGGATTCAGGCTTTGTCACGGGTGGGTTTCTGACTTTTCGTGCACTGGTTAATCCCCAACCTCCCATGGTTTGGAAGCATATTTGAGGGATTGTACGAACATCCTTGCGAGCAAGATGCTTACCATCTTGACGATGGTCACCGTTGGAGCGAGGCAAATTAGCTTTAAGGGCCACAACAAGAGGGTGAGAGTTCTCACAAAAAAATATATAAAAAGTGTGAGTTGAAAATTGATGAAAGATGACAATTTTTACACCAAGCGAAGATGCTTTATAATAGGGCAAAAACATGCCATTGAACACTACATTGTCTTCTACAAAGCTATATTAAGAATTCATGCAAGCAAATCTTATAACATCTGGAAAAAATTTACAAAGCTGCCTAAATGACAAGAAAGCTGTAAAGGAGTTAAAATTTTGACTAAGTATTCGAAAAATGCAAATGAGGAATTTATTTTATATGACATGGATTAAATATGGGGAAGTTCCGACGCATTACAAGCGACAAGTTAGAAATAAATTTAGTCAAATATGAGGCACGAACAATAAAGACCTGGCATGCCAAAATTGGTACTTCATAAATATAGTTCTGGAATTCCTTATATATGTGATCAAACGACCATGTTTGAAAATCTGTTTCTGCCAAATTATATCAAATTCAAGTACACCAAAAGCAATCTCGTGGTCTTTATTTATTAAACTACCAATAAAGTGTATATTCTATAAACTTGGAGAACTGGAAACCAATGTTGACATAAGAGATTGCAGTGCTATAGATATCTGAAAATTTCCTAACTTTGAAAATTTTGTTATGGACGCCCTTAGTGTCTAATAAGGATAAAAGCAATATGCATGGAAAGCTTGAAGTAGCTGAGAGTTGAAAATAATTATTTGTTGTGTAATAAAGACCATGGAAAGCAAAGAAAAATTCACCACATGTCTAACTTGCAGCAGTTTTAGCATTTAAGTTTTTACAGCAGCAATAGAGGCATAGTAGAAAGAAATAAATAAGAGAAAAGAAGAAAAATGCAGTACACTTCGAGAAGAGTTGCTGCCCACCATGATGTATGAGGGAAACGAAATGGAGAGTCGTGGACGGTGGAGAAGAATAAGGGTGGTGTTAAAATAGAAAATTTGATGTTGTAGTCATAGGATGGTTACAACAGCATAGACGATCCGTGAGTATCTTGAACGGTTCAATCACTATTTGTCAAGATATCTACCAAATTGGGGGCGAATGTTCGTTCAAATTACTTGTTGCATCCCTAGTCCCGTGTCTAAACCTGTTTAAGCCAATATTTTCCCGAAAGGCGTCGTCAATACTGTTCCTATTGTACGGGGAGAAAATTTGATGATAAGGAGGGGAAGGTATGATTTTAAGCCTTAAGATTGTTAGGGAAAAATCTTTTGGGCCCCCAACAGGGACTTGCAATAGGTGTCACGGGCCTCTCTTAATCCAAAAGCTAGCTCAGGGAATAAGGCTTTCCCATTAGCCTATATACAAGTCACCAGTCACCCCCAGAACTGATGTGGGATAAACCCAACAATCACCCCCTCACACATCAGATTACCTGAATCATCTCCACCTCACACATGCCGGAGATCACATGTATACAGTGAAGTTCCAGGAGACTCCAATTCGGGCTAATCCAATCTAAATGTGAAGACCAAGCCACCCAAATCATCTCCACCTCACACATGCCGGAGCTTAACATGTTCCAGTGAGGTTGCAGGAGACTCTAATTTGGAGTGGCAACATGCCATAAGGCAAACCGGGCACACCGGGGGCAACACCAGGACCCACCTTCCCACAGACGGCGCCAATTGTTAGGGAAAAATCTTTTGGGCCCCCAACAGGGACTTGCAATAGGTGTCACGGGCCTCTCTTAATCCAAAAGCTAGCTCAGGGAATAAGGCTTTCCCATTAGCCTATATACAAGTCACCAGTCACCCCCAGAACTGATGTGGGATAAACCCAACAAAGTTGACATCTATAAATGCCCAAACGGTGAAGGAGAAGGGGGGCTTGTTAGCTTTGAAGAAAATTTAAGAAGAAAAGAAACATACAAGGAGAGAGGAGAAGGGGAGGAGCTCCTTATCGGAGATCCATCCCTAGCAACCCCCAACCCATTGTTGCTGACCTTGGAGTGCTCCCCGACACCTCCCAGTCAAGAGCTTCACCAGAGGAATCTGAAGTGGGGGTGGAGCTCGACGTTTGCTGCTAAGAGCAGAAGAAAGGAAGTAGAAGAAGAATGGAGGAAGGAGAGAAGGGAGAAAGAGGAGAAACCCCTCGCCAGAGATCTATCTCTAGTGACCCCCAAGCCCACCAGATCACCTCAGACACCATCCAATTGAGAGCTTTGCTGGAGAAGCCCAACGTTGGAGAAAAAACTTAGAGAAGCTGCTAGCTGGAGTTGTGAAGTTCCAATCAAGCAGTCATCTTTATAGCTACCGTCTGGCCAACCCAAGTTGTTTCTAACCACTCCATTGCTACCAATGCACTCATCTCACTGCATCAACGAAAGCCAACGATACCCACTGCTCACAAACTAACTGCTGGAGAAGAAAGGAGTTAAAACCAGAAACATGTTGTCAAGTTGGAAGCCTTCATCCGATCAGCCCAGGCCGTTGCCGGACATGCCATCACTTCCAACTGGCTCCCCTCAGCACCTCCAACAAATCCAAGTCGAGATCCACCGCCGGAAGAAGCTCACCCTATCCAAGAAAATAGGCTAGAAAACTGTCACCAGAAAAATGGAACGGCAGCACACGGTCATCTTTCCAATCTCCATCCAACTGATTGGAGCTACCGCAGGATAAGCCGCCACCTCCAATCGATCGCCCTTGTCTCTGGGTACAAACCCAAATTGAGTACCATAACAGAAATCCGCTATTGTCACTGGAAAACGGCGATAAAGTCACAGTCGAGATCAGTTCCTTTGGAACTTTCTCACCTCACTATCATTGCCCATGGACACCTTTGGCCATCGAATCACCACCATAAACTTCACCGATTCCAGATCCATCGATTTGGGCGATTGCCGCCAACTTCTACCACTGAAATCCTTGTCGCCGGAGCCACCAAAGCCGCTGCTGCACCCCCTCCTAAGAGGGTTTGTCGGGACCGTTTATGCCTGTTAGTGTTTGCGACCACATCTCGGTCCACAATCTGATCGTATCCAAACTAACCCGGACCGCAACCACAAAGCCAACCACCATACTACCATGAGACACAACTCCAATGACCCTTGAGACCACCAGTGGAAAGCTTGAAGCCCACCACTGCCGAAAAAGTAGGGAAAAGTTGCTAGCTAGGGCTGTGGAGAACCTCCAAATAGCCATCTTCCCCGCCTTCTTCTGGCTAGAATGACGCACTACCGCCACTC
>JAURVB010011951.1:0-14320 GCA_033002965.1 Piper betle | reverse complement strand
TGGGACATTCATAGCATGGGATGATCAGTTGAAAAACAAGGATGAGGTAAGTTATTAATGGTTTTTTTGTTAGTAAAAAATGTAGAACATGCTTTTGATCATAGAATAGAAGCTTATTGTATATATGGTCTGCATTGAAGTAATTGTGCCATGATCACCATGGCTTGGACATACATATGTTTTTCAATTTCTTCGAGTATCTTTGTGATCTTGGGTCTTCCTACCATGTTCATACTTCATAGCGTATATGAACTAAGTATGGTTTTTGGTTTAGACCTGGATAAATGGGTTTTACATGGTATGGAAAATAAATGGAGATATATCATAGGACTACAAAAGGGGTTTCGGTTTGTGGTGGATTGTTATGCTTACCAATGGTTTTTTCATTGAGTATGATTCTAATATTTTCATAGTTAAATGTGTATTGTATCAAGGCTAATTGATTAATTTTGGTTTTGAAACCTGATAAAACCATGAGAAAAGTTATTAGGTTGATCCGGACCGATGTAATACATTAATATATACAACTTTGGAAGTTCTTCATTAAGAGAAATTGTAATTTGTAGTTCCTAGACCAATATGAAAACCAAAGAAAAAAAGTATTTTAAGAATATCAAAGAGCCAATGAGGACATTTGTGTGTTCTTTTTCTTCACCTCTTGACCCTAATAGCTAATTAGAAGTTCCTGACATTGCACCCTAATTTAAGATTTCTATGATTACAAATGACAAAATTACAATGATTGGATGCCCAAAATATGCCACCTAATTCCTTATGCACAAATATTGGTAGAGTTGGAGTAACCATTCATGGATGTTGATTTTAACATTATTGTAATACCTACATATGAAAATGAAAACAACCCAATTAACAAATGGAAGTAACATGTATTAAGCAAGAAATAATCAATATCATGACAAGCTCAATGCCTTTTTGTTACTTCTAAATAGCATAATGTTTAAGAGATATTTAGAAGTATCAAAAGCATTGAGCTTGTCATGATATTTGATTATTACTTGCTTAATACATATTCGTTCCATTTGTTAATTGGGTTGTTCTTATTTTCGTATACTGGGATTACAATAATGTTAAAATCTAAATCCATGAATGGTTACTCCAAGTCTACCAATATTTGTGCACACTCAGTCAGAAGAGAAGAATTAGGGGGCATCTTTTGGGGCATCTGATCGATCATCGTAATTTTGTCGCTTGTAATCACAGAAATCTAAAATTTAGGTGCGTCCATTTGGCTATTAGGCGAAGAGGTGACAGAAAAAAGAACACACAAATAGTTACTAGGTATTGCCATGTGTACTTCAACCTAGCTAGTTATATATACTAATCGATATACTAACCCGAATGCCGTCATTGGCTTTTTGATATTCCTTAAATATTTTTTTTCTTTGGCTTTGATATTGCTCTAGGAAATACAAATTATAATTTCTTTTAATGAAAAACTACAAAAGTTCTATATATTAATGTATTACATCCATATGTCCGGATCAACCTAATAACTTTTCTCATGGTCTTATCAGGTTTCAAAACCAAAATTAACCAATTATCCTTGATACAATAGGCATTTAACTATGAAAATATTAGAATCATACTCAATGAAAAAAACCACTGGTAGCGAAACAATTCACCAGCACACTGAAGCCCCTTTTTAGTCCTATGCTATATCTCTATTTATTTTCCAATACCATGTAAAACCCATCTATCCAGGTCTAAACGAAAAACCATACTTTGTTCATATACGCTATGAAGTATGAACATGGTAGGAAGACCCAAGATCACAAAGATGCTCCAAGAAATTAAAAAACATATGTATGTCCAAGCCATGGTGATCATGGCACAATAACTTCAAGGCAGACCATATATACAATAAGCTTCTATTCTATGATCGAAAGCATGTTCTACATTTTTCACTAACAAAAAAACCATTACTAACTTACCTCGACCTTGTTCTTCAACTGATCATCAACTGGGACAGTCCCAATTGAACCATCCCCGCAAGCACTAGCATCAATTGACAACATTGCATGCGTTACTGATCATGACTAGCAACAACATTCAATAACCAATCCAACCGTGCAACTCTTTCTATCTTGCATTGATTTCTTTGCTTCCATTAGAGTTTGATGTTGCTCATCAATATCATCCGATGAGAACATGCTGTTCATGTTCTTCCTCGCAGAGTGGCGACCAGGAAGGCTGCTCATGCTCTTCAATTTTCCCTTGCCCAAATGATGCTCACAAAGAGTATCCCACCAGAGTTTGTTGGCTGCATCTCCATCCCCTACCATTGATCCGACTGCACCGAGAGCCTACCATGACATGCCCAACTTTTGATTGATTACTACTCTTGCTACTAGCTTTACACATTCTTCTTTTGTGCTTCTTCTCGAGAGTAATGTCTTCAATATTTCTCTTGTGGTTGCTCTTTGCCCGCATCAATCTTTCTTTGTTTCATCTTGGTTTTGCTCCACATAATTGCTAACAACTCTTCATCATCCTCCTGACTTTGTTTCCTCTTCATAACCAATGGTTCCTCCATCTACCGAGTCCTACATAAAATAGAATGCAATAGACCTACACAAGAGGAAATCTCAACAATTGATCAACAAGTAGAATCAAGAACAACAGAAAGAAATGTGCATCACAAGTAACAAGATTGATTGCCACAAGACTATTTTAATCGGGGGCAAATAATATTTCTTTCTCAAACTTTAATTTTGATCGTTCGATTACAAGGACAACCCAAATTTGATAAAAAAATAAAAAATAAAAAAGCACCACCACCATCACTTAATACGTAGTTAATTAATAATATTTATTTTGAGTAGACAAGTGATATTATGTATATTATTATATTATTTTATTGAATCGGGTTCGATTTGAGATACGAGTTAATTTTGAGTCAAGTTCGAGTTATAATCGAGTTGAGTTGAGTCAAACACTACTTTGCTCAAACTCGAATCGTAGGATTCAAGTACGAGTTCGAGTTCGAGCTCGAGCATTTAAACGTCGAGTTTCGAGTCGAGTCGAGCCGAACCGAATGCAAAATGCTCACGAGCTGGCTCGCTCAATTAGCAGCCCTAGCGGTAATGGCGATAAGTCTAATTATTTTTCATTCTTGAATTGCTACTGCAGCCAATTAATTTTCATTAATTCAATTTGTCCGGTAATTCAACCTATTTAAATTTCCCTTGGTCATGGAAGAAATTAGCTTTATTCATGATGTCCATACTAAAAAATTCTGCCACTTTTGTGTTTCTTCCCTTCCTCTGATGAGGGCAATGTACATATTTCATCTGTTCTAACCAAAAGCAGAAATAATATTTTTGTTGCTCATTCAATTGCTTTTAGTGCAGGCCTGGTATTCTTATTCAACCAAGCTTATGAAGTTGTTTGCGTGAATCCTCGGCAACTATGTTAATTTGCTTGAAGTATTTCAGGTGTTGTACTTGTTTTCTTCAGATGTTTCGTTTGGTTACCACAATCGTCAAAAACACTATTCAAGATTACTTGTTTGTTGTATTATTTGACTACTTAGGACAAGGATTTTTTTCAATTGTAATTTTATTTTTATTTAAATAGTTTGAGTCATCAAAACAAGTGGTTTAGATAATATTTAATTAACCTTGGTTGGGCTGATTTTCAATCCAATATCTTTCTCCTTCTCCTTCTTCCCCTTCCCATTCCGCTTTCCTCCAAGGTTTGCGATATCCGACAACAAACAACGTTGATGCCATAAGCCATCTACTTAATATTGCCCTACATCTGATCCTCAAGGACCATTTGCAGATCTCTCAGGTAAAATGCGACACAATGCAACGAGTAAAAGTTAAGAACACAGTTTTTTTTGGAACAATTAAACAATTAAGAATACAGTTATAAATACAAAGGGCGGTGAGGAAACTATGCCACATCCATTCCGTTCCAACTCATGTTGAACCAAGCAATGCATTCAATTCAATACAAATGTTTACCAACGCTTATAAATTGCTGTGCATAAATTTTAGTCACACCCCATTTATTTGCACCCAAATTGCGCCCCATTGTGATTTGTCCACAGATTTCACTAACCATCTCGATAAATAGAACAAGTTAACTTTGTTTTTAAAGAATCACATACTCGGTTGACAGCATAATGCGAACCCAGTTTACATAACTTAAGAAACATATTTACAGCTAAAAACCCAATTTGGCCTCCATTGTGAAATTGAGATGGAACTTGAAAAACCCACTTCTAAAAAATTATATTTTTTATCATATATTAACTATGTTCCTGTATACCTAAATGGCGGTCTTTGTAAAACCCAGCTAATAGAACCCTCACATACACAAAATTTTATGTTTTATCTTATGAAAACATATTTACAACCCTTTGAACTTCTCCCCTTCCTTTCTTCTAAAGAATCATGAAAAGGAAAAACTTGGTTAGGCCTCAAGTTATGAAACCCAACTAAAGGAAAGGGAGGATTGTGAATTTCATTAACCCAAATACCCGGTTGGCCTCATATTGTGAAACCCGGTGAGTGAAACATGAAAAACACACTTGAAATCACATACTTCATTAACTCAAGTACCCAGTTGGCCTCATATTGTAAAACCTGGTTAGTGAAACACGGAAAATACGCTTGCAGTCACATATTTTATTAACCCAAATACCCAATTGGCTTCATGTTGTGAAAGCCAGTTAATGGAATACAAAAAAGACACTTTCACTCGAATAGTTTGTTAACCTAAATATAAAGGTAGATGGAGGAAATTTCTTACTGTAGTATTTAAGTAAGTTTCTGAAAACAAACTTAAGTAGGATAAACATTGGGAAGTGAGTTTTTCAGATGAAAAGATAAATTTTTGAGTGAGGGCATGTTTTTAAGGTGAAATCCAAGTATGTGACTCTAAGTGTGTTTTTGGTGTTGCGCTAATCAAGTTTCACAATGTGAGGCCAACTCGGGACTTAGGTTAATTAAACTCCCCTTCCTCCTCTTCCTTCAACTTGGTTTGATAACGTAAGGCCAACTAAGTTCCTTCTCTAATTAACCAAGTATTTTTTTATACGTGATTCTTTGTAACATAGGAAAGGGAAGAGCTTGATCATTTGTAAGTATGTTTTTTATAAGATAAAATTTTGTGTGTGCATTTTTTAGGTTCTGCCATTCGGGTTATACAAGGGCTGCCAACTGAGGACACAAGAATATAATTAATATATGATGGAAAATAATATTTTGTGTAAGTAGGTTTTTCTTGTTTCAGCACCTTGGTTTTACAAGCGGTGCCAACTAAGTTTTCAGCTGTAAGTATGTTTCTTGTGTTCTATCAATTGGGTTCATATTGTGATGTCAACCGAGTATGTGATTCCTTATAAACGGAGTTAAATTGTTCTGTTGATTAGTTAGATCTAGGATGGACTCTCACGTGAACCAATCAAAATGAGGTGCAGTTAGGACGCAACAAAGTGGGGTGTGGGTAAAAATTTTCCATGGTCTACACCTCACTACCAAAAATGGAAGCCATATTTTGCACCACTGGTGACCAAAAAATTGTCTTCGTAGTCAATTTTAGACATGGAACTATTGTTTTGTGCCGCTCGTTCAAATTTCAAAGGTAAATTTTTAGTCACGTCGTGTATTTCTGCGCCAAGCTACACCTCATTTTGATTGGTCTGAATGGTCTGGGTGGTAAATGGTCATTCAATTTACCGATTTACTAACAATTCTGAATCAATTGGAGCAAAAATGATAAAATCTTGTTCACCATATAAGAAAAATGCTTTAAAACTAGGTTAATTTAACCTAACCGACTTTAGATATAAATGATAATAATGACCGGAAGCCTACTATAACCGATTAACCGATTTGACAGAATATTATTTAATTATTTACGTATAACAATAAAAATTATTTCTATCTCAACATTAAACTTGAAATTTTTAATTATCAAAACATTATTTTGATGAATTTATTTAAATTAGATTATTTATTTACTAATTTAATAATTTCTAATACTAGATTAACATAGATTAGATGCTTAGCACATTTTACATTTGGGAGTGAGAAAGTATGCCAGATAACTTAATTTTTAATCAACTTAATAAAGTTGGGTTTATGATATATAATTTTCAACAAATTTAACCATTTGGTAAATGTTTAATCGATAGAAAAATGGTAATAACTTGATTATGACTGAATCTTATAAACTTGGTTATGTTAAAAGAATTTAATATGGTAAATAGTTATAGTAATACTATCGACCAAACCGCAACTTAAACATTTACAACTCTAGAGGTCAAGTCTGTATGGATTTTACTAATAGACATAAAAGTTAACTCCATATAACATGAGATAATATAAACTCAATTGCAGCAAATGAATTTACTTTGTAAAATAGTCAAAAATTACTTGCAAACACATAAAAAGTTGGGTAAAAAAACACCTATATAAGAATTCACCCTCCCCTCCTCCATGGCCATTACCTCATAACTGTGTATCAAAAACTCATAACAAAGTATATTAACAACTTACCTTTTTTATCTTCTTTCCCACTTTCATCTCACAGTAAAGACCTATCTTTCATTATTATTTCTTCAGAAAACCGACCTTTTGATTAATAACTTAGATTGTATTCAAAAACTCAGTTACATAATATAGTAAGAAACTTCAGCCCCTACCTTCACCTCTCTTAAAAATTTTGTTCCCTATAATTATTTTGTCTAAAAGTTCCACCTTCACATCATCATATCACCTAAATTCGCATTTAGAAACACATTGAAGAAAGTATATTAAAAAACTTCCTCATTTACCTCACTTCACCTTAAAAATTTATCGTTGCACTTGGAAAACTCACTTAACCATCTTTACCCTGCTTAAATTTACATTGAGAAACTTACTTAAATAGTACACTAAAAAACTTCATCACCCTATCTTCATGTTTGGATTAATAAAGTATTCGACTCCAAGTATATTTTTTGTGTTTCACCAACAAGGTTTCACAAAGCTGACGGGTTACTTTGGTTAATGAAATACAGACTATAAGTATATTTTTATTTTCTACCAACATGGTTCATAACATGAGGTCAACTAGGTATGTGGGTTATTAATGAAGCATGTAACTGTAAGTGTATTTTTCGCCAACCAAGTTTCATAGTGTAAATGAAATACACAATTAAAAGTGTGTTTTCGCATTCCGTCCACAGGTTATACTTGGGTTAATGAAGTAATTATCAATTGTATGCTTTTCGTATTCCACTAATACAAATCTGGTCAACCAAGTTTCTTTTCTGTACCTGTTTACAAACGAATTTAATATTTTCTATTTGTTGAAATGATTAGGGAATCCAAAAAGACTCTTCTTAAGTGGATCACCTCATTCTTTTCGCACAGATGAGCCTCGCTGACACAAACCCACCAATGTGGCTTGGAGATAGGGCTGCAAGCAGCTTGTTCAAATAAATATACATGGAATTTAATTGGTAATGCGATGGAATTCATATCCATCCGAATAAATCAGTCTTTCCACATACCCTTAATCTTTTCCTATTAGGCAAGAGGACAAGATAAGAATTTTGACATGTTATTTTTATTTTTATCACTATAAATTCATATTAAAAAATCGTAAATAAATAGTTAATGGTGGAGTTATTGTTAATCTTTTTGAAGTGATGAGTCTTATATGTGTTCTTAATAAAAGAAATTTGTCTACTTCTCAAGTGCAAGTCAAAGACATTTATCATTATCATCTACCAATTTTCGATCATTAATTATTACCACACCATTTAGTGTTTCATGATAACCTTTAGCTACGGCTTTTTACAACTTTGACCATTTTGATCAATGGTAAATAGTTAATATTCAGTAAATTTTGATTTGAGTTACCCAATTCTTTGGCAAAATTAAAACCTTGTCAAGATGATGAATTTGGTGTCACTTACATTATATGTTTATGCTAAACCAACTTTTAAAAATATATAATAATTTAAAATTTTAATTAAATATAGAAATAATCATATTTCTTTTTATTTCTATATTTTTATTTTTAAAAATAAACATTTTTTTAATAAAACTGTGAAATAGTAAAACAATAATAATAGTGGCTATTGTCATTAATGTTTCAAAATTAAAATGATATGATTAAATTTACATATTTTTTACCATTTTCCTAAATGTAAAAAAGTACTTCGCCATTTTGTTTTAATTTAATTCAAAACAATTGATAAAATGGTAAACCACCTTAGCACTTGGCGCCCTACTTGGAGAGGTGCATTAAGAACTGGTTTGTCCGAGGGGTGTCATGTTTATGTTTTTTTGCCCCTTGAGGAGGTTTACAAAAGGGGGACATCGACCCTAAATCTTTTTATAGGAATCACAAAATGCAACAAGTCTTTACAACCGGCAAACAGTGGCATTTTTTTCATGACATTTGCCTAGGGATGGGTTTATATATTTGATATCCGCAAATCTGACCTGTTTATATATATGATCCAAAACAGATTTGGATTGGATTTGGGTTCGAACTTTTTAGATATGTAATATTTTCGAAAATATTCAGGTTGGACATGGATTTGGGGTGATCCAACTCGAATCTAATCCAAATAGTTGATATTTTATAAAATTACGTTTCTAAATATCTAAAGTAATATTTTGTATTTTAATTTTTACATTAAAATTTATATTATTTTAGTCAATCGGGTTAAATTCTGGTCATGCAAATTCGGGTTGGATACGGATATAGTAAATAAAATAGATATAATCTTCAAATTTAGGTCGGATTCAGTTTCACAATTTTTGCATTCGGGTCGGATTCGGATATGACCATATCCGATCGAACCCATCCCTACATTTTCCACTGATTTCCAACCGGCTAGTTGTAAGAATATACATATTTTTAAATTTATGCACCAGTTTTGGCCATTCTAAAGCGGTTGCAAATTATTTGCAAAATTACAATGGAAAATGGCATTTGCAAAATAATAGTGGCTAGATAAAAAATTTATAAGTTTTATATAAATAAACTACACCTTTTATTTAAAGAAATTTAAAGTATTCTACTACTTAAAATTCATATAAATAAATAAAAATAATAATAAGGATAATTATAAATTTTCAACTCATTCTATTAATGTTTCCAAGCTTTTCATCTTAATTGTCAAGGTAATTATAATAAAAATTCATTTCACAATATCTATTAACTAGTGCTTTTAAAAAAATTAAAATTAGGCTATAATGATGTAAAAAAACTAAACTCCTACTTACACATAATCCACTTTCAATATATATATATATATATATATATATATATATATATATAGTGTGGGTCCCATTAAAAAAGTTGAATTTAAATTTAATTAAATATATAGTTTATTTATATAAGTTAAGCTATATGAAGTGTAACATTCCTTAATGTTTCTCAAATTTTATTATAACATACGAATTGGGAATATAAAAGCTATACATTGAAAGTGATGCAAGAGAGAGCTGAAAAGTTGTACTATATACAAAAATTTATATATAAATATGTCTTCACGCTCTCTTAGTGTATCCCACATTAGTTTGTGAACTATTGCATCTTTGATCTGAAAGTAATAAGTTGCTAATTGGAATCATTGATTGTTTTTATTTTTTATTTTTGGCAATATTTTCTATATTTTTTAAGTTTGTCTTGATATAAAATTTTATTTTCTGTATTGCTCTATGAATAAATTACCTATGAGGATGGCGCAAATATTAATTAATGTATGGCGCTGATATTAACTAATATTAATAATAATAATAATAACATATATATATATATATATACTGTATGCTATGGTAAAATAATATCGATTGTCATTTTTTTTCTAGATGATGTCAACGAATTATGTCTTATATATTGTAAGAAACAATATGTAAGACGCACGATGTGAATTTACTTTTTCATTATGGCAATGTGAACTTATTTCTTATTCATTATTATGAGGTGAATTTATTCTTATTCGTTATTACAATGTGTTTTTATTCTTATTCATTATTTTTAAAATATATTTCAAATAAAAACTGATATCCGATTCATAATATCCCAAATTATTCGGATTGGAAATAGATAAAATTATCCCAAATTGATATCCGATTCAAATATTTTGGAATATATTATGTATCTTATATGTCCGTAAACAGAACACCCATCCCTAAGGTGTCCACGGATGATTTTTTCAAACTAATGCATTCATAAAACATTTCATCCTAAAAAAATGCATTTGTAGAACATTCTGTCAATAACACAACATATCTGTTTTACACAGCTCTTAACTAAGATAGATATCTACTTAGCATTTCTTTGAGACAATTTTCGACAAAGATTAGGGGCTTTAACCATGACCATATTGGAGGAACTTGGCTTATAAACAGTATCATCCTTCATGTCTGGACTAACCTCTCCTTCCTCCACTGATCCATGCTCCAAGTCATTCTGTTCATAAACATCAACAGGATTCTTACACTTGTTTCTCAATCCACGGCCAGTAACATGGTTGGTGTTGCTCCTAATCCTCACTTTCTCAAGATGATACTCACAAAGAGCATGCCCCGAACTTGTCAGACGTGAGCACCTCCACCCTCAACCATTGTACCAGCTGCACCTTGATGGATCCTCTCCTACGGTGCCCCTTTTCCCTCCTCGCCGGTGCCGAGCTGCTCGAGCAGGAATGGGGGAAGCTCAGCGTCTGAACCGCATCTCCTTGATCATTTGGTATTTGGTCTTCATGAGAAGGCCTTGATATGGTCTTTCTCTTCCTTAAAGGCCTTGCAATAATGCTCCTCTTTGATCAATTCTGAGTGCCTAAAATCCGATCAAATGAACCCATGGGATAATGAGATCCTACATAGAGAAAAAACATAAGAAATGGTAAGTTTAATAAACAATATTGTAGATAAAAACATGCCTTGATCTTAATCTGCAGGGGACATATGAGGAGCAGATGCCTTGAAAAGACCCATCCATGGTAATAATGCCAATATAATTAGTATTTACCATGAAAAGACCCATGCGTGGTAAAGTGAATAGCAAAGAAACCAGAAAAAATACACTGCATTAATCCCCACCAAAAAAATATCTCTAATTGCCAGTGTAGTCTTTCGCTGTAAAAATAAAATAAAATAATAATGAAGAAAAGGAAGGAAAAACACAACTTTCCACCCATATAATTATGACATATTCAACTCAATAGTTAGTGATCAATTAGAAGATATGCTTCTTTGTTTGATTTACCTGGACTTAACATTGTTTGGAATAATCTCTTCTCCTCCCTTCCCTTGCATGTCTCTTTTTACCTGTTAAAAGAACAAATGAACACATGCATCAGATGTTAGTGCTATGCATGCAGCTTATATATAAAAGGAATCAACAGACAAAATAATAAGCGAAAACAAGATGACCAACTTCATCCTTTTTCTTATCTCTTCACTTAGCTTGATGGTTTCATCAAAAAGCATTTTCAGAGACAAAAATTGTGGCTCGGCAGAGCCAATATCGATCATAATATTTCTGCAACTGTGAACTATCAGTACTCATGAATTCACACGATCCAACCACATGATCTAATAATTCCTTGTCTGCCTTAGCCATAGTACTATATATAAATATTGAGGAAGAAGAGAGAATGGATCAAGAAAGATCAGTAAACAAGCAGCACACATATTAGAACCGGCCAATATGCATATATAGATCTGAGCCACCAACTAGCCACTTTGTTAAAAAATTAATAAGTGAATCTAACAATGAAGCCAAATGTAGGGTTAATGGGTAACGAAAATTTACAAAAGTGAACCATGAGATAATAAGAAGGGTCACTCACCATTAGCTTTCTTTGACACGATTTAGTTACAATGTTTTGTACTAACATTGAAGCCAATAGAAATATTGCCAAAAAAGGATGTTCATGGCTTAAGATCTTCACCAACTCTCTTCTTATACTCTAAACAGCGTGGTTATATGTATGAACACCCCTTTTTGGCAGTATTGTTAATCGGGAGTGATCCTTCTTATTATCTCACAGCTTACTTTTGTAAATTTTCGTTAATCATTAACCTTGCATTTAGCTTCATTGTAAATAATCATGCCTCATTTCTTTGATTCCCCTTCTAAATAAAATGCAAAACTGCTCCCACCAACTTGTGCTCCATTCTCGCTTGTACGGAGAAACCTTGAGTTTGTTATTATCATCCATGGGGATTGGCATCTGTAGTATCTTCTTCTCTTTATCTGCAACTCTTGTCTCATATGCTTCCACCAATTACTGTTTTCAAATGCTTGTTAGCTTTTAAAATGTCAGTTGTATGTAACTAAAATGATGCTTTTCTACGTATGCCTTCTGACATTAATTATATGGTTCCAATGGTTCTAATAAAAGAGATGTTTCACTTCCAGCATTCTGTGTTTCTGTTTCAATTGAGAACGATAGCTTATTTTTTATTTTGGAATTGCTGTTGATAAGGACAATGAAGTTTACATCCTGAACGTCTGCTGGCGATGGCTTTGCAGTTATGGTGTCAGCTTTTGTATTCTCCAATAGGACTTTATCCGCTAACTTGGATGGGACTGATACATCGCTTAGATTGCCACTGGCCAGGTCCAGTAGAAACTCTGATGGGTTCATTGCAATAAGAGGTGTGCAGCCAATTGACAAGAAATAAACCATTGCTTCTGATGTCTTTCCATAATAGAGCAGACTCCCTTTGCCAATTAGGATCAGCCTATCAAATTTGTAGAAGAGCAGACTGGATGGTTGGTGTATAGTGGTGATAACTGTCTTTCCAGCCTGTAGACTCTTAACTCTTAACTTCAAACTGTTTGCAATTTGAGTTGTTGAGTTGATGCATTTCATCATTGTCATACATCATTGTAAATGTAGTTGTTTGGGCCTACCTCAGCTATGTCATGTAGTATCTGAACAATTCTCAAAGCTGTCATTGAATCCAATCCTGATGTGGGTTCGTCCAGGAAAAGGAGAGAAGGATTGATTATGATCTCATTTCGGATGCATTTTCTTTCACCTCCAGAAACGCCTTGCACAAAGGATCATCCAATCATAGTATCTTGACACCTTTTCAATGATCAAATACCACATTTAACAGTTGTTGAAATGATTGGAGGATCCTTTTATGAGGTGTTTCTGGAGGCGAAAGATAAAAGGTTTGCATCAGAAATGAGATCATAATCAATCCTTCTCTCCTTTTCCTGGATGAACCCACATCAGGATTGGATTCAACAACAGCTTTGAGAATTGTTCAGATATTACATGACATAGCTGAGGTAGGCTATGAACACCAAAGGGCGAATCAGAGCCGCGGGCTCGGATTCTTGGGGGAGGTGGGGCAAATGAGAGCCAGTGGATTTGATCCAACTATTCTCGTTAGGTGCGTTGCATGTGCTGCAAATGCATGCAGCACACCACAAAATTATTATTATTACTTTATATATATATATATATATATATATTGTGTGTGTGTGAGCACGCGTGCAGACAAATGGCTGGTGTACAAAAAATAAATAAAAAATATGCCTCTTTGAAGAAACAGAAAGAAAAAAACAAAGCGGTACAATGACAAGCCTTCAAACCCTAAACTTTCATGTCCTCCTGTTCTTTATGTACGAAATAACAGACAACCTTCTTCCTCTCTACCAAAATCTGTCTCATTTATTTATGCACTTCAAATCAGGAGCAATTAAATTAATGATTTTAATTTATTGGATTTAATAGACAACCATTAATCAATTAATTTTATGTTATGTCATTTTATAACATGTACATGCATATTGAGCCATAATGTTTAATTAGTTATATATTTATATATAATCTGGTATAATATGTATAAGTTATAAAATGGCGAAACATAAAATTAATTAATTAATGGTTGTCTGTTAAATCTAATCAATTAAAATCATTAATTTAATTGCTTCTAGCTTGAAGTGCATGGATGAATGAAATACAGATTTTGGCGTGGTTAGAGAGGAAGAAGGTTGTCTGTTATTTGGTGGCATGAAGAACTGGTGGACATGAAAGTTTAAGAGCTTGAAGTCTTGTCATTGCACAGCTTTATTTTTTTCTTTCTGTTTCTTCAAACAGGTTTATTTTTTATTTTTTCTGTTCACCAGCCATTTGTCTGCGCCAGTTCTGAACAGTGATTGTCTCATATACAATTATTATTTTTGAGCTTATCACATATGTACATTGATATACTACCTATTTACTCATTTTCTTGTATTCCTTGTTCTTAATTATATATGGTATGATGCAACCGGAGTTGAAAATTATGGATATATCGGCATTGAATATTTGTAT
>JAURVB010011950.1:0-14502 GCA_033002965.1 Piper betle | reverse complement strand
GTACACATAATGCTTAAATTTCATTATAGAATGGAAACCTTCATGTACCTGAAATCTTTATGGCTTACAATGAATCTCAAACACGAAGGAGAAATACATCAAATGAACATTTACCGGCCCTTTCTGCGCACAAGCCGACCACATGAGAGAAGCTTGTCGAAGGACTGTTTATTCAGGTAATTTTCCCTTCAATGTAGAAGTATACCAAAGTATATCTATCTTGAAACCAGTTTTTACACAAGGACCTGTAAAAGCTTGATCAAAAAGAGACATCTCTACGACCAGCCACTGAAAAGTCTTACAACGCTGTCCATAAGGGAGTACAACTATCAGCATTGCCTTCTTTAATACTACCCTTTAGGCTCATATATTCTCCTTAGTTCCATGACAAGCGTAGATGTCAATCAACTATATCCTTGGGAACAGTGACACATGCAAAGTTACGCCTGACTTTTCTTCAGAAGCATCAACGGCATCTGCAAGAATTGATACACCATTGTTCTGAACGCAAATTAATCGCAACTATCGTGTTTAAGAAACTGCAGAAGCTAACACTTGCGACATCATGTTTCTTGTGGAAAGTGGCATAAAGTTGTTAAAAGCAAGTGCCCCTCCATTACATGGAAGCTCCGATTGACTTTGTAATTCTTACTTCAATAAAATCGCCAATATAAGGTCTCTGCAAGCATTTTCATCAAGATCAAATCCCAAACGAGATGGAATGGGAGTATTCAATAAATATGACTCATTGACCTCTGTCACTCTTACCAATCAACTCTGTTTCAGGAGCTCTTTGCTGGGTCCCTCAACTAACACAAGTTGAATGCTTCCAACCTGATCATCATAACACTGACCTGTTGATTCTCGAGTGCTTCTATAAGTTCAGTTAACTCTCTTTGCTTAACCGTTAGGAACATCATCAACATAGTTTCGATGTGCATGAGATTTTTCTCTCAAACATGTCGGCCATGTCATAACCAACTATCTCCACAAGGCTTAATGTATCCTTGTGGTCATCCACTGCTTCACCACAGAAACCTGCACAGGGACAGAAATCTATTAATGATTATGTGTCAATCGTGAATGAACAATTTTACAGTCCGGATAGTATGAACTCGGATAAACAGGCAGGTAAACAACTAAGGTACCTCATATACAGATACAAGGTTTCAATGTAATCCAGAAACTATCATTTTCTAGAAAGTTTCACATTTATTATAGGAGACATCCGCTGGTAAGGCATGAGTGTGCAACTAAAAAATTACATGGTAACTCACCAGGTGAATTTACATAAAAAACTGCAGAAATGAATTGTTCATGTGATTCACCTAATACCAACAAATATCTCATAGTTGTAGGAAATTATTTTTTGTAAAACACAAAAGCACTATAGTATGAAGATTGCTTATAAATGGATGCACTGGATGTGGTAAAGGTCCACGAAAGGACCAGATGAAGTATAGAATCAAACAAAGATAAACATAGAGAGTCCTAAAAGAAATTAAAAAGAAGTCCAAGCCACAAATAAAGTCTCTGCTGAGGCCCATGTCAAGAAGAATGTCTCTTCGTACAAGGTCTAAATAAGTTATCTAGAAAATCCTTGGGATGTGGAGATGTGAACCGGAATCTCATGCCAGGGAACTCCATGAAAAGGCGGTCCAATAAATCAGAAAACCTCAATCCAACCTTTCTCACTTTACACATGCTGGAAAATCCTTCACTGTACTCCCAATTGTAGGCAGGTTGAACTTCATTATCAATTCCTGAAGCATCATTGTAGCTGTTGACATTCTGACCCAATATCTGGTGAGAAAATCCCCTAAAGTTGGAGATCAACAACTGCGAGAACAAGATATAGGAAAGCAATGCCTGAGAAATACAATAAAACAAAAATAACAAAAGAACAGAAATTTAATGTGGAAGACCCTCCTTTATCAGAGATTTAAAAACCATGGGACAACGACAAACAATTCATACTTCAACCAAAGATAACATCCATCAAACATATCAAGATGTACAAAAAGATTACTCACTCAACTTTTACAATTGAGATTATTAGATTTCTCTATATATCAATACTCTGTATAAAATTAAACAAGTGAATAATATTTTCCTTCT
Source organism: Piper betle (assembly GCA_033002965.1). Taxonomy (NCBI): domain Eukaryota; kingdom Viridiplantae; phylum Streptophyta; class Magnoliopsida; order Piperales; family Piperaceae; genus Piper; species Piper betle. The sequence continues at coordinate 12,384 of JAURVB010011950.1, read as the reverse complement.
CATCTTTATATCACTTCTCTATTTGCAAATAACTCCATATATATAGAGAAACCTCGAGACTTTTCATCTTCAATGGGACAATGAACAATCACTATTGTTTGGTATTTTGAGATTTTTTTAGTATTTCGAGTGTGACAATAGGATGCATATCATTAATATTCATAATTACAAATGTTAATAATCTCCTACTTGGAGTCCTATTGGAACACACCAGTTTTAATTCTTCCTCCACATGTTTGTCGCATCAGTCCCTCACCCTGCATGTTAGTGCAAGTTCACCAAAGTTGAGCAAAAGCTCAACTGTTGTCCCTCCACCGGCTTGGCCACCGGCTTGGTCAACATGTCCGCTAGATTTCTTTTTCCATCGATCTTCTCCACCTTCAGTTTACCATCTTCTAACAAAGATTTGATAAAATGATACCTTAACCAACTATACTTGGTCATAGAATGAAATGCAGAGTTCTTTACTAAATAGATTTCAATTGACTGCCATTGAACAACCTACAATCAACTCCATTAAAACCTAACTCATTCATTAAAGTTTTAATCCAAATATACTCCTTGCTTAGCTTCTATAGAAGCCACATATTCGGCTTCAGTTGAAGATAGAGCAACTATCTTTTGCAATTTGGAAACCCATCTCACCGCAGTTCTACCAACTGTAAAGATATATCCTGCTTTAATCCTACCATTGTCTCTATTTCCAGCATGATTTGAGTTCACATAACCTTACACATCAATATTATCACCCCCAAAACACAAACAGTAATTAGAAGTTCCTTTCAAGTACCTGAAAATCCATTTCACTACCTTTTGGTGTTCTTTTCCTGGGTTCTTCATGAATTTGCTCACTTCTCCTACTGCATGTGCAATATTTGGTCTTGTAATCACCATAGCCCACATAAAACTTCCAATAGTTGAAGTATAAGGCACCATTTTCATGTGAGCTTTATCCTCATCACTCTTAGCACTTTGTTCATTGGACAATTGGAATTTCCTACCAAAGTAGTAGTCACCGGCTTAGATTCATTCACATTGAATCTCTCAAGCACTTTCTTCACATACCCTTCTTGAGATAAACACAACTTCTTACTCTTCTTATTTCAAATAATTTGCATCTCAAGAAGTTGTTCTGCTTTTACCTAGGTCCTTCATAGAAAAAACTCTTGGCTAACCTTATCTTGAGATTAATGATTTTCTCCATACAAGACCTTGCAACAAGCATGTTATCTAAATACAAAGTTAAAATAATGTAATTGCTATCATTAAACTTTTGTATAAATATATAGTGGTCCAAATTACTCCTAACAAATCCATTATCTAATATAAAATTTTTAAATTTCAAATACCACTATCTTGGTGCTTGTTTGAGTCCATATAGACTCCTCTTCAATTTCAATTTACTTTTGACTTCAAATCCTTTTGGCTATTCCATATAAATCTTCTCCTCCAATCACCATGAAGGAAAGCAGTATTTACATCAAGTTGTTCTGAATACAACCCCTTTATAGCCACAATACTCAAAATAATTCTAATAGAAGTCATTTTTACAACAGGAGCAAATATTTCATGAAAATTAATTCCTACGCTTTGACCAAACCTTTCACCACAAGTCTTGCCTTATACCTTTGTACACGATCGACTTCATACTTGATCCGATAGATCCACTTGTTTTGTAGAACCTTCATTTTTTGTGGCAACTTCACCAATTCCCATGTGTGGTTCTTCTCCAATGATGGCATCTCGTCCTTCATAGCCAACTCCCACTTAAGATGAGCTTTGTTGCTCATGGCTTCATCATAGGACTCTGATTCTCCCCCATCAGTATACAAAATATGTTGTACAATTAAATTTAATTTCTAAGTAGGCTTATGACCCTTGTGGCCCGGGAGCAACAACAATCTCTTGTGGTGGCTCTGAGTCATCAAGATCAATTTTTGCATCAAAATATTCAGAATTTGATTCATCATCATGAGGTTGATTAGCTTGTGACTCATCTTCTTATTCAGTCTTCGAAGATAATTGTTCAATATCACTTGAAACAACTCCTTGATTTTCAACACATGGTTTCTTTTCATCTGTCACATCAAGCTCCATATACTCTTTTTATTGGACTCCTTGCTCTTTTCTTTCTTCCTATCTTTGTAGATGCACTCTTCATTGATTACAACATTCCGACTTCGAAACACCTTATTGTTCAGCCCCATTCAATAACCATACTCATCACCCCCATATCCAAGAAACACACACTTGAGGAATTTTGATTCAAACTTTGTCCTTGATTCCCTATCAACATATGCATATGCAATACAACCAAAGACTTTAAGAAAAAAGTAGTTAACTTTCTTACCAGCCCATAACTCTTCCAGTATTTATCCATCTAAGATGCTTGATGGACAGCAGCATCCACAGTGGCACCCCAAAGATGCAGAGTCCAGCATGAAAGCTTGTCGCTCGCTCTAGGATGGTCCTGTTCATTCTCTCCGTCACCCCATTCTATTATGGTATCCTTGGCACTGTCTTAATCCTTCTAATTCTCTTTTTTCATAATAAGAGTCAAACTTGTTCCATTCTCAACTCCGGGCTTTCCATATCTTGAAAATTTTAAAGACTTCTGATTTTTTCTTAATATTGTAGATCTATGTCTTCCTACTAAAATCATCAATGAAGGTAACAAAATAAGAAATTGCACTCCAAAAGATTTACTATGGGCTGGCCCCCAAACATCCGTATAAACCAACTCCAACCTTTCGAATTTCTTCTCTCGCCCATCCTTTGTCAAAACTAACCCATTTTTGTTTACCTAAAACATATTCTTTTCACAAAAACCAAAGCTAGGATCACTTATACCTGTCAAAACCTTCTTGGAATGTAAGATCCTCATCCCACTCTCTCTTAAATGACCAAGCCTTCTACGTCATATAGTTGTTATATCATTCTTCTCAATGGCCAAAGAAACAATTGGATCTACCTTGATGTGGACAATGGAGTAGAGAGTTGCCTACCACCTGCCCCTTTATCACCACCAACGCTCCCTTGCTGATCTTCCACTGATTATTTTCAAATGTAATCCTATAGCCCTCTTCATCCAACTTTGTTGACAAATATAAAGCATTCTTCTTCAATTCAAGTATATACCTGACCTCCCTTGAAAATAAGTTTACCATCATCATGCATCTTCAAATGAATTACTCTCTTACCTTCAATTTTGCACTTCTAACCATTACTAATTCACTTTTGACAAGAAATCACAAAACCATTCTTTGTGAGAAGTACAATGAAATGAAGCACCTAAAATAATATACCATGTATCTATTTTCTAATCATCATGAACAGATAAATAAAATTTCCCTTCATGACCATCTACAAATTAGCTACATTCTTGACTCGCTCGGGACAATCCTTCTTTACATGCTTCCTTCCTTGTCACAAATCCAACAAGTCTTACCCTTAATTTTCTTTTGGATTTAGAGTGCCCTCGGTACTTAGGACCTCTACTTTGACCTCTTCCCCTCTCTTTGCCCTGCCCGCCTTTGTCCACCGACAAAGCTGTGCTCAAGATGGACGGTGTGCTATCTACCATGCTGCTCTTCATCATCTCCCTGATTCAAGATTGCACCAAGCACTTCATCAAATTTTAGTTGTTCTTTTGAGGCAATAAAGGTTTAATATCCTCACTAAAGGTTATATCCACAAATTTAAGTTGTGCTCATAATTTATTGAAATTATTCAAATGGTTTGCAATAGATTTACCTTTGAACATTTTTAAATAGACAAGCTTCCTTGACAAAAATAACCTATTAGAGGCTGATGACTTCTCATAGACACCCGCTAATGCCTCCATCAACCCATTGACGGTTCTCTGTTTAGAGATCAATAAATGCCACCGACTGCGCTAGATACAATCGGACGATAGTCTAAAGCTTACTGATCCAGCATGGCCCACTCCCGACGGCTGACGTCGCTTTTGGCTTGGTACCTTAGATACAATCACACAATAGCTAAGGCTCACCGCTCTAACAAGGCCCACTCCTCGGCTGACATCGCTTATGGCTTGGTACCTACAAGTGGTTGATGTAGTTGTTTTTTCATATAGAAGATCCTCAATCTGCATACTCCATCGTTGATAATTTATTCCATCAAATTTGCTCAATCTTCCCAATCTAAGAAGTGTCTACCATGACTCCCACTAAAATCAAAATCTGATTGAATGAGACACAAGATCCCCAACAACGGTGCTAATTGTTAAGAAAAATCCCTAAAGATGGAGATCAACAACAGTGAATACAAGATATAGGAAAGCAATGCCTAAAATATAAGATAAACCAAAAACAACAAAAGAACTGAGATTTAACGCGGAAAACCCTCATTCTATCAAGAGTCAAAAAATCACATTACAACGACAAACAATTCACTACTTCAACCAAAGATTATACCCATCAATATAGATGTACAAGAAGATAACTCACTCAACCTTTACACGTGAGATTACAAGATTTCTCTATCTTTATATTACTTCTCTATTTCTTGTCTGCTTTTTAGAATGAGGCAAATGACTACATATATATATAAAGAAAGCCTTGAGACTCTTCATCTTCAATGGGACAATGAAGAGTTACCATTGTTGGGCATTTTGAGATTCTTTTGGTATTCTGAGTGTGACAACTATATATTATTAATATTCATAATTACAAATATTAACAATTATTACATTTTGAGTTAAAGAGGCTGAAAGCTCACACTATTAGGGTTGCTTTTAGGGTCTAAATTTAAAAAAACCTCCAAGCTTCACTGTATTTTATAATTCCAAGCTTCTTGAGCATTATATCTGCAAGTAGTATATTTCACTTTCTTAAGAGGATTGACTCATGGACACCATCATGATAAATTGTTTCATTTTCACATCGATTACTAACATCATTTGGTTATGATACTTCAATTGGAGATACATAATCCACATAAGTGATCTTACCTCAAATGGGCTAAGTATAGATCATAATAAATCAGAGACATTCAGAATGTAAGAGATACTCCTAAAAACTAAGAAAAGAAAGTCATAATACCCTTATTCTATAACTTCTTGCCTTCTGCTGGACATTTGCATTCCTTGGAACTACACTTCTGATTTATGCAGCTTAAAACATCAACATCTGGTTTCCCCCTTTAAAGCAACTTTTTAACATACTGCAAAGTTTCTCCTGCAGAATCAACAGGACAACGTTTTGTGAGTATATTGTCTACCAATTGCAAAGAAACACCTACCAGCCTAGTTTAGCTTCTACATTTACAAACTTATCAGCTGAGCAAAAACATTAGAGTGATTTACAATAAAAATTTTAAAATTATTAAAGAAAATCTATACAGTAAAAAAACATCATATTGATATTTCAAAGAAATATTTTACTTGACCAAGCAGTTATCGCATCTATTGAATGACGAAGCAACTGCATCAGAGAATGTATGTTAGCCCATTTCTCAAAAAATTAAAATGCTGAAATATGAAGTTTGCATGGGTTTACCTCATAACCTACACCCTCCACCCATCCCATGGTATTGATCACCATGCCACCAGTTATGGATTCAGCATTTCCAGTGAACTGTCTCTCAAGGGTTTTGCCAAGCTCATTAACAACTGCCTTGTACAACTCAGGGTTCACACTACAACAAACATAGTAAGCAAAAGATGATGAAAACGAAACCGTTTCGCTGAATGCTAGTTGTCTACTTCTCAAAGTGGATTGAATAACACATCCTTCCTTCATAAAGTCAATATTCAGTACAAACTACTATTTCTCTTATCATGGAGTAATGCAACAGAGCATTCAACAGCTATCATGTACTTAAGACGAAAATAAACTTGAAGTTGAGGAGCTAAAAGCAGATCCTAAGAAGCTGTTTTTAAGTTCCATGAAAGACAAAAGAAAAATAGAACTTAGCAAGTAATGGCAGCACCTTGGTGTTGTGTGTCCAAAGAAATAAACAAGTGGCATTTCAAGGGGAATCCCCTCAACAGGATCTATGGGCATGTCAAGAGGGGTAGCAATTATAGTTATTGAGCCCTGGCCAAAAATACTATGTACTTGCCAAAAATGCTCAAACCCTTACTTCATAATCAAACCTTTGATTATGATGCAGACAAAGGAATCATTTTTTATGTAACCAAGATAAAACAAAAAAAGCGGTGATTCTTGGTTTTTATGGCACAGAAATATGGCATGAATTTACCTCGTCAGCAACATATTCAACTTGCTATATCCATTAACTTCAATGACAGCTCCATTCCAAGTAAAAACCTGGAATCATTAGTTATATCAGTTTATCCATTAAAATTCTGGAGCTGATCCTCTAACAAACTTAAAAGAAAAAAAATCTAACACTTGGACGCTCCATTTCAACAAATCTCCACTCGAAAAGCATAAAGAACATATTATTAACAACCAATGAAAGATCAAATCCAAAATTTTGATTATCTTGTAAACTAAATCACTCACCATCAATGATGGGGAGCTCTATAACAAACATATAAAGAACATTTTAAAAAGAAATTAACACTCTCGGCCTTTTTCTTAACCAATTTCTACCCGCTGTTCCTAAGGATCAAACTAAGAGCAGCCCGAGATGTTAGGAATTTAAACACATCAAATCCCGAAACAACATGTTGTGAGTTTTTACAAGGCATACCAATACAAGATAAAAGATAGAGACACACAATATTTAACGTGGAACCTTCATCACAGAAGGGAAACCACAAAACCATCCACTATACAAATAATAGGCATCACATCGGGCAAAGCCGGTACATCAATAATCTCCAACTGGGATACACATCCAAGTGGGAACTCAACCTCAATAATCTCCAATAGGGCTAAACATCCAATTGGGAACTCAACCTCAATAATCTCCAACTGGGCTAAACATCTAATTGGGAACTCAACCAACCTCTAACTAGAACACACTCCAATTAAGACTAATCTCCAACTGGGATACACATCCAATTAGAAACACACTCATACTCATCAAGAGTACACATCAGCTTACAAGAAGAGCCCATAACTTGTGAGGAGAGGCTCTCCCTCCTCTTAAGAGAGAGAGGGAGAGCCTCATTATAAAACCTCACAGTGAAACTCACACTCTTCAAATTGTATTCTCCTCTACTCTATTTCACTCACAATACAACTACATATATATAGGAAAAGAAAAACCAGCCTCTTAGATACGAAGAGCCACAATACTAAATATTCATCATCTTCAACAATTCTTCTCGAATTCCTTATACCTCTTAGAATAACTTCACGTTTTTACGATTCTTATGTAGTTGCATGTCTTCTTACATCCATCGTATGATGAGGGACTCCTAACACAAGAATGATCATATTGTACACTTTGATTATCATGCAGACTAAATTACTCGCCTTTAACTCTTTGATCCCTATTTCAACTAATTTTTACTCAAAATGCTGAAATACCCAACATGAAAAAGACCAAAATGCTCTAATCCGACAGCTTGATCATCTGGAAGACGGATTTACTCGCTTTTGATATTTGTGTTGCTTCAATATCAAATTCAGAAAATAATAATAATAAAAATTAGAAAAAGTTCAATACTTTTCATCCCACTTCAACAAATTCCTACTAATAAAAGACTAAGAACATGCCAAAAATGCTCAAACCCTACTCTTTGCTTATGAAGCAGACAGGAATCATTTTTTACGTAACCGCAAGCTTGTGCCGGGAAGGCACGTCGAGCCAGTTGTTGGGCGGCAGCTAGGTGCCGAAGATCTCGGCGGCACTAGAGAGGAGGTGGGAGCCGAAGTGAGGCCTAAGATTATTAAAGAAAGATCTATACAGTAAATTAATTGTGGCAATTAATTTCCAGACCTACAAAAAAAATTTAAAATTTTTTAAGAAAGATCCATACAGTAGAAAAAAACATCATATTGATATTTCAAAGAAATATTTCTACCTGACCAAGAACCAAAATAACATCTGCATTTAACGCATCTATTGAATGATGAAGCAAATGCATCAGAGAATGTATTTTAGCCCATTTCTTAAAAAATTAAAATGCTGAAATATGAGGTTTGCATGGGTTTACCTCATAACCTACACCCTCCACCCATCCCATAGTATTGATCACCATGCAAGCAGCTCTGGATTCAGCATTTTCAGTGAACTGCCTCTCAAGGGTTTTGCCAAACTCATTAACAACTGCCTTGTACAACTCAGGGTTCACACTACAACAAAGCATATTAAGCAAAAGACGATGAAAACGAAGTTTGTTTTGCTGAATGCTAGTAGTCTACTTCTCAAAGAGGATTGACTAACACATACTTCCTTCATAAAGTCAATATTCACTACAAACTACTATTTCTCTTATCATGGAGTAATGCAACAGAGCATTCAACAGCTGTCATGTACTTAAGACGAAAATAAACTTGACGTTGAGGAGCTAAAAGCAGATCCTTAGAAGCTGTTTTTAAGTTCCATGAAAAAAAGAAAAACAGAACTTAGCAAGTAAAGGGCAGCACCTTGGTATTGTGTGTCCAAAGAAATAAACAAGTGGCATTTCAAGAGGAATCCCCTGAACAGGATCTATGGGCATCTCAATAGGAGTAGCAGCTATACATCCTGGTATAGTTATTGAGCCCTGGCCAATATCTAAATCAATGAAAGTAGGTTTCCATCCTTGTTTTGCGGCCCAACGTAATAGCATCTTTGACAAACTACTCTTTCCTGAATCCGTAGGACCAACAACCATTACCCTGGGCCCCTAAGAAGAAGAAAACAGATAGAGTTCTGTAACTAGGAATAAGAAAAGAAATTCAGTCACTCTTAGAGGGACTTCATACAGCTATCAGCAGGTATTAACAAGAAAACTCATAAGATTAAGCAGCACAAAGAGTTCATGTTAATCTGAAGGTCTAACACAGATTGATCCAAGAGAAAATGAAATAAAGATTTGCTAATCTATTTTGAAGCCTCATCAATACTCAACTTTGAACTATTAGTTGACGGCATTAATTATTAAAAAAGTCTTTAGGTTTTTAATACTCGATCTGCTTTGGTAAGATAGCTTCCAATAAGATTAGCTAGCAAAATCTTATTAGTTGTATTCATCAGATACTTTTGACTCTAATGAATATACCAAAGGCCATGATCAATCTAACAGAACATGTTGCTTATAAATCAATATTTTGAATGAAACCAAATGTGCATTTAAGAAGAAAAATACTAGCATTGAGTTCATATGAAAAACTACAACATAAAGCAAGAGAGTGAGTGATAGGGTGGACGGTGCGCATGTCACCTGGGAGGAGTCTTTCTAAGCGCTAGATTTAGCACGAACCCTTCGCCCCTCCAAAATCGCATGAACATTTACATAGCTTATCGTTGGAGTCTGGGAAGAAAAAGAAAAAGAGGTAAGAAAAAAAAGAGATGGAGAGGGGAAAAAGATTAACCATGCCAATCATTCAAATATAACACAAGGCACAGAAATATGGCGTGAACTTACCTCATCAGCAACATATTCGACCTAGCTACTTCCATTAACTTCAATGACAGCCCCATTCCAAGTAAAAACCTGGAATCACCAGTTATATCAGTTTATCCATTAAAATCCTGGTCCTCTAACAAACTTAAAAGAGAAAAAAATGTAACACTTGGACGACCCATTTCAACAAATATCCACTCGAAAAGCATAAAGAACATATTATTAACAACCAAAGAAAGATCAAATCCAAAATTTTGATTAAACTAAATCACTCACCATTAATGATGCGGAGCTCTATAACAAACATATAAAGAACTTTTTAAAAAGAAATTAACACTCTCGGCCTTTTCTCAACCAATTTCTACCCGATGTTCCCAAGGATCAAAGTAAGAGCAGCCCAAGAATGATCATATCGTACACTTTGATTATCAAGCAGACTAAATTACTCGCCTTTAACTCTTCGAACATATTATTTCAACTGATTTTTACGCAAAATGCATAAATACCAAACATGAAAAAGACCAAAATACTCTAATCCTACGGCTTGATCATCCAGCAGACTGATTTACTTGCTTTTGATATTTGCGTCACTTCAATATCAAATTCAGAAAAAAATAATAATAAAAATCAAACTTCATTAAATTGTAAACTTAATCGAATTTGAACAAAAAAAATCTCGACTTTCCAGGAAGCCTTAAACCTAAGGAGATTAGTAAGATACAATTTACAATCTATCTTAAAAAATCCTACAAGCCCATTAAATTAGATTACACACCTCTTACCCTTGTCAAACTGATTCAGAAACTTGAGAGCTTAAAAAAGATGCATACTCAATTTATAATTTAAAATTGTTAACAAACATAATTTTATTCGAAGTAAAATTTTATTGAGACATTTACTTGTGTGAGGGAGTGAATATCGTTTATTATAAATTGGAGGGAGAAATATCATATATTATGTGTGGGAGGGAGAGGGTGTGTACTTTTTTCCATAATGTCCACTTCACGCCCAATCAAAATTTACGTAAGGGAGGGAGTTGGTTTTGATAAATCACTTGTTCAAAAAATGAAAATTGTAGTATATATAAGATGGTTGGTTTAGAAAATAAAATAGGTTAGTTTAGAAAATTAGATGTATATAGAGGGCATTAGAGATTGAAGTGGGAGGGACTATTTGGTAGGTTATTTGGTGGATGCAGGCGGTGGGAAACGATGGCCGCCTAGTTCAGCTATGACAAGATAGAGCAGCAACAGCGGCATGCTTGTCCTTACTGGTGAGTCGGCGAGGTGGATGTGATTAGTTGTAGTTACCATCAATGGGTCCTGTACGAAGTGGAGTTTTTGAATAGGGGAGGAAGAGGTAAGATGTATGTTTACAGGAGGCAGTGAGCGACTGATCGAAGGAGGTCATGATGAGGCATATAGAGTTGAAGGACAACAACATGATGAGAATGATAAGATGAGTAGTATGACTAGTTAGGCCGTGCCGATAGGAGCACAATAGAGAAGATATGTTCCTGTAACATCTATCAATTCCCCACAAGACAGGTAATTGGATTGTACTCAATAAGAGTTTAAGGTAGGCAGCAAAATTATTTATGAATAACTTTTTTCCTCTAATGCCTGACTTTTGAAGTGGAGTTCCATGGCCACTGTAATGAGACAATCTTGTTTATCTCCCTTTATCGCAGTCAGTGGTGGGTCAGAGTCAAATATGGACAATGAAATGATTTAAAGGTATTTGAATAGATCTATTTTTTGGTCATGTAATTGATGAATAAATTAACGTATGTTTGATGACATTGATGACTGATCAACTTGTGTGAGACATTCTTATTGGACAATGTCAATTTTGTGTTTACAGTGATGTGCAATGGTGCATAGTGCACCTAGCTTTTTAGTTAATGACCAAAGTTGACTTTTGTATTAGATGATAAAAATATACAAAGGTTAGTTAGTGTTGTTTTTATTTTATTTTTTCACGAAGAGAGACTTGGTTGGGTTGTGTGATAATGGTTACATTGGCTTAATTTTTACATATTAGTTAACCACCTCCAGAGGTGACTCTCATTGCATGTTTGGATGATGATGTCATGGAGGTGCGCATCCAATCACATAGTAGGAGTGACGATGGAGGTGAGAAAATTAGCTGTAAAAACCATGATTTTTATTACAAGACTCGAATCTAAATATTATGAAATAAATATAGATGAACCGATATGGTTGGTTATCAAGTCGACCGGTCATGGTTCGACTTAAGGTCACCTAGAAAATACCTATTCATGAATGGATGATGGGGTGTGAGAATTTAATGAAGGGGCTCGTTGAACCTAGGAAATACCAATGGATAATGGGGTGTGAGAATTTAATGAAGGGGCTCGTTGAACCTAGGAAATACTAATGGATGATGGGGTATGAGAATTTAATGGAGGGAATGGTTGAAGTGTATATATATGCAGGAGGAGGGAGTATTTCATCCCTCATCTCCGTCCCAGGCGACCTCTCCATTACTGTGTGAGTATTTCGTCCCTCATCTTATTTGTTTTGTTGGGGGTGTGCTGCTTTGCTTCATCCTTCGATTGGCAAGAATTGTTGGAATTCTTTGAATTTCTTAGTTGTTTTGTTAATGGACATGTCAGAATGGACCTGACAGCCAAAAATGGATATGTCAGAATGGACCTGACAGCCAAAAATGGATATGTCAGAATGGACCTGACAGCCAAAATGGATATGTCAGAATGGACCTGACAACCAAAAATGGATATGTCAGAATGGACCTGACAGCCAAAAATGGATATGTCAGAATGGACCTGACAGTCAAAAATGGACTAATGCTCAGAATGGACCTGACAGTCAAAAATGACTAATCTCAGAATGACCTGGGAGACCACCTAA
>JAURVB010011949.1:0-16516 GCA_033002965.1 Piper betle | reverse complement strand
TTTTTTACCTGCCATCTTTAGTTTCAAAAAATCCAGTTTATTTTTTATCAAAAACCTAGGCTATTACATTCGGGCAACAAATACGCTGTTTTCATTTTCCTTAAAAACTAGAATGTTTTTCCAAAGCAACAGAGGGATCTCCACAAATTATTGCTAAGCAATTAAGAAATCATTTGATGCCCTTTCTGGACATGTTTTATGTTTTAAGTTCAGGTTCTTATCACAACTTCTGGGGAACTTGCCAAGATGTTATATTTGACCACCTCAAACAACTACTTCCTGCTTCCGTTTTTGCTAACACATATTTTGGCAGTTGAAGTTCTTGACAAGAGACAAGATGAGGTCATCTATGTAACCCTTCTATGCTCATTTATTATGTGTAGAGTACATATATTTGACAATTTGTGTGTGCTTCTTTTAATGATTGTTATTATCAGTAACAGGCTTGTACATCCACCAGACTGGCTGCTAATGAGGAATTGCCATCTTCTTATATTGAAGTATTCGGGTTTGATTTGTTGCTTTTTATGCTGCATTTCTTTCTTCTACTCTGCAGATGTCCTACTCCAACCTTCCTGGCACAACATTGAAGGTGGGGACTTGCTACAGGACTGGATGCCAGATGAATATTTTGTCAACTCACTAAGCTAGAAAGCAAGCAGATGGTTGTGTTTGCAGTGTTTAGAGATGTTGTCCCATCATCGCTGGAACCATTGATGTCCAGTCGCTAAGCTAGAAAGCTACATTGACCGTCCTTATGATTTGATAATCCATATTAATTTTTCAGACAAAAATATTTGTTTAACCACCTCTTGCTAATACTTATAGTCTCATTAGGTTCATAATATTTTAGGTATAATAATTTTAAATATTTTATGTTAGCTTTGGGGAAAAATTAATGTTAGAATTAACAACTCAATAATTTATATTGTTAATTATTATAATATTAATTTATTCGCAAAAGCCTAGCCTGCATTGCGTGATTAGTTTAATTTAAATAGCGGATTTGGTATGGTCAATTCCGGTCAAACCACACCGAACCCCCTGACCAATCAGTAAGAGCCACGTCACTTGGCCGGAGTCCAGATCGAGTTTACCCGCCACTTCCACCAACCAAGTTGCTCCCAGCAGGCCGGAGTTTTCTTGTCGCCGGCGCCGGTTTCCCGGCCGCCGGAGCAGTTTCCCGGAAGCCGACCGGCCGTCCCGTGCATGCTGTTTTAGCAGAGGTGCCACCTTTGGGAAGCCGGGCGCAGTTTTCCGGCTCCGGCTAGTTTCTCCGGCGGTCCTATAGGTGGTAGCTTTGAGTAGTGGGGGAAGGAAGTCAATGTCTAGATGGGGCAAAAGTATATCTACTTGTCTCTTCTTCGATCTTGTGTTGCTAATAGAGCTATCAATCCTGGGAAACAGGTTCATGCAAAGTTGGTTGTGAGTGGTGCTGCTGTTTTAGATCATTTGCTGGGTGCAAATTTGGTTTGTGTGTATTGCGTTTGTGGCCATTTGGTGTTTGCACGAAAGATGTTTGATGAAATGCCTGAGAAGAGCGTTTTTGCATGGAATGCGTTGATTCGTAGTTACGCGTGGAATGGACCGTACGAGGCTGCATTGGATGTTTATTTTGAGATGTTGGATTGGGGTCTTGAGCCTGATAACTTTACCTTTCCATTCGTGCTCAAGGCGTGCTCGCAGCTGTCTGCGATTCGAGAGGGGTCGGAGATTCATGGGAGTGTGAGGCGAGCAGGGTTGGAGAACGATGTTTTTGTTGCTGCTGCTCTTGTTGACATGTATGCGAAATGTGGTTGTGTCCAGAATGCGCGGGAGGTGTTTGATGGAACGGGAAGTAGGGATTCAGTTCTTTGGAATTCGATGATAGGCGCTTACTCTCAAAATGGACATCCACATTGTGCAATGTCTTTGTTTTCTGAGATGTTAGTGTTAGGGTTCTTGCCTACTGTTGCTACTCTTGTGATTGTTATCTCGACATTGGCAGATACTGCTAATCTGCCTCTTGGAAGGGCAATTCATGCGTATTGCTGGAGGCACGGGTTCGATTTCCTGGACAAAGTGAAGATTGCACTGGTTGATATGTATGCTAAGAGTGGCGCTTTGGTGGTTTCCAAGGTGTTGTTTGAATGTCTTAAAGAAAGAAAAGTCGTATCCTGGAATGCGATGATCTCAGGTTATGCAATGCATGGTTGTGCTGATGAGGCCCTTGCTCTCTTCGGGCGAATGGCAATCGAGAAGGTTCAGCCGGATCACGTCACTTTTGTGGGAGTATTATCTGCTTGTGGCCATGGTGGGCTCTTGGATGAAGGGCAAAGGTATTTTGATTTAATGGTCAGTGAATACTTAATTGAACCTACAGTTCAGCACTATACCTGCATGGTTGGCCTTCTCGGCAATTCGGGCAAGTTAAATGAGGCATATAATCTCATAATGCAGATGCACGTGCTACCTGATTCTGGAGTGTGGGGTGCTTTACTTAGTTCATGTAAAATACATAAGAATATAGAGTTGGGTGAAGTTGCCTTGGAAAGGCTAATAGAACTTGATCCCAATGATGCAGGAAATATTGTCCTTTTATCCAACATGTTTGCACAAGCTGGTAAGTGGGATAAGGTTGCATGTTTAAGGAATTTAATGACAGAGAAAGGTTTGAAGAAGGTCACTGCTTGTAGTTGGATTGAAGTGAAGAATAAACTTCATGGGTTCTTGGTGGGAGATGTCTCTCATCCCCAGTCTGATGAGATTTACAAAGAGCTGGAAATTTTAGGAGGACTTATGAATGAAGCTGGCTATGTACCAGATACAGGGCCAGTTTTCCATGATGTGGAAGATGATGAGAAAATGAGCATAATGAATAGTCACAGCGAGAGGTTGGCTATTGCGTTTGGCCTCATCAGCACACCCCCTGGAACGAGGCTTTTAATTACTAAAAACATTCGAGTTTGTGATGATTGCCATTCTGCAATCAAATTCATCTCAAAAATTGTGGTGAGGGAAATCATCGTTCGCGATGTCAACCGCTATCATCATTTCAAAGATGGTGTTTGTTCCTGCAGGGATTATTGGTGAAGTATAAACAAAACACAACTGCCGGTGATTTTCTCTGGACTTGCTTCCATTAATTGTGGTTTATAGCATACTATAGGACATCACGATTGATGATTTCAGAGAAAGCACAGAGGTGTTGGGAGATCTCTGGCCATTAAAAGCTGTTGGAGAAAAAGGAGAGTAAGATTCTAAAGGTTTCTGAGGTTCATGTGGAACATGCTGTCACTTTATACAACTCTCACACTCTGCTAATCACCAATACAATTTCTTTTTACATTGGTTTGCAGCTTACATTGGTTTGCAGTAACTAAATTCTTCAAGATGCTATAAAGAAAAGTAATGCCCTTCCAGTTGTATGTAATGAACAGAGAAGCTACTGTGTTCAAGCAGCCATGGATATGCATGGAAGTCATGTTATGGAAGTACTGTTGGACAGTCCAAAGATGTAAAAGATAGTTGTTGATCTATTAAGTCTTAGTTTCTTGGGAGACTATGCTGTGCAAGGACTCTTGAGTTTCATTAATTTTGTAAGGGAATTCTGATATTGGGCAGAGAGTGTGGAGAGCAATTGAGCCACTCAAGAACAAAATCTCTTTCCATCTTATGGAAAAAATGTCTCAAAAGAATTTGAAAATTTCGCAAGCAAGAGCTGAGCGTTGACGAATTTAAACGTGTCTACCATTTTTCTTTTTAATCAACATAAGTTGAGAGGGGTATATATTGGTATATATCTAGGAACTGATGTTGGTTGTGTGCAAGGGGAAAATATATGAGATGTTTATGCATCTTGTTCTGTTAGATGTATGTAATTAGTGTTAACGTTTTTATTCATTAATAATGTTGATTTGTCATTCTGTTTTGTATGGGTTAGAATCATCTCTTTGGACACAAGAATCAGAATGCATAATACAAATTACCTTCATGGTTTTGGAAGCTGCTACTACAAAACACAGAAAATGTCATCTTGAAGATGTAAGATTAAGCCTACCATACCATTTCCAATAATTACAGTTTTCACGATGCTGTTTTTTTAAGTACTGAAGAACACAATAGTGTAGACTCTTAGCTAGTGAACAAAACTAATATGTAAAATTCTTTCATACTTGCTTTTCTCATAACAAAAAATAGAGACTTCAAAATTGTCAAGAGAGTCAAGTTGTTAAAGGTTTCAGCACACAGTCTATATGGTATTATACGAACCCCAAAGCAACTCAAGATCTACATTGCCTCCAGATACAATGATACCAACGTTTTTACTATCCTTCCATGCTGGGTTTTGCTGGAATTTTGGAGATAAAACAGCAGCAACCCCAATAGCTCCACTTGGTTCCACCACTATCTTCAGAATCTCGAGACATATTTTCATGGCTTCCACAATTTCTTTATCATCTACAACGATAACATCTTCAACCAGATCTCTCACAACAGGCCTGCAATCATTGTCGTTAACAAATCATCAATTTACTTGCTTTATTCGAACTATTTAGGTTAGATAACATTGCAATGCATAAGAAAATCAAACCTCTCTTACAAAAAGTAGGCAATAAGTTGCACTCACAGTCCAGAAAAAACATATTGCTGTTTGTCATTCAAGTTAACTAATTTTTACTAGTTTTCTTGGTCAGTTTCAATTAGTAACAGCAATTGTTACCATGTTAAATCTCCAAGATGAGCTCGAAGCCCATCTGCTATTGTATTGGTTTCAGACAGAGTTACAATCTTTCCAGCCTTCATCGATTTTGCAACATCATCAGCTCCACTTGGTTCAGCAGCCAAAATTCTTATGGACGGATTAATAGCCTTTGCAGCCAAAGCAACCCCAGAGATCAAACCTCCACCTGCATTTTTTTCAGAAAAATATTTCAATAGACATAGCATCTAGCACTAATATCAACATAACGGAGGATTAGCCCCGGGAACATAGATGAATAATTTAGGAAAAAGAATCAGACGAAAGGGGAAAACAATCGAGATGAATCATAGAGAAACTAGAGATAACCATCTCTTCAATGAAGGCTTGAAGCTATATTTATCGACTAAAAGAAAGTACTTATTCTGGTAATGACTTGATCGTAAAATAACCATTACAATTATAAGACTCCTAGGCAAACTAAAATAAGAAACATTATAGAATAAAACTCTTCTCAAAATACTAGGTTCTAAATAATATAGATTCCATATATGCTCCTGCATCAAAACATAAACAAAAACATCAAGAGATCAAGAGAACTTGTAATATAAGCATCAGCCAGCTTTTAATTGATTTGGAACCAAATGCAAATGATGGCCTTCAAGCTAGTTAAAGAGACAATAATGTACACCTCAACATAAAAGTCAAGTTACAGGGTTGAACAAACCACTAATTGGAACAATTATGGTATCAATTTCTGGGGCCTGCTCAAGAAGTTCAAGTGAAATGGTTCCCTGCCCACTGTAGTATCACAAATGACAAATATAGTCAACATGAAGCACCCTGTTAAGACAAAGATTTATACAACACAGATATTGCAGTTGCATTGACATGAGTTAGGCATTGTATTAACCGTTGCAATTCTCACAGGAAGCAGAAAAATGTGAACTTATTACAAAGTAAAGATCAACAAAATAAAAGAACAATTCCTCTTGAGATCAGAAATAAGTGGTCATTGAAACAATTATTCCAGTAGTTAAGATTAACTGAAGATGACAGTAACGAGGACGAAGTTTCAATTAACACTACTGGGAGTAATTCAAATAAACAGTCTTGAGTCAATAAATCAGAACTAAGAACAAGAAGATTTCTTTCACAACAACTGGATGATACACAATTCACTCCCCACAAAACCTGCTTTTCATACTTAAACATTTTAACAGCATAAAAATAGACAGTATATATCTTTTCAATTAGCACCAATATCCATTAGCTTGATGTGCACCTTATCGTGCGCCCGTCATTGAATGGGTGGATCAGAACAGCGTCGGTTTCTCGTTGAACGCTTTGAGCAGTTTTCTCCCTGGATTGGACAGTAGGTTCACTCCAAATGATATGCCCACCATACCGTTTCACATTCTCAACCTTACATTTCGGGGCATTTTTGGGTATGACAATATAGGCAGGGATTTGTCGTAATTTTGCTGCCAAGGACACTGCTGCAGCATGGTTTCCACTGTAAAAAGCCTGTATCAGAGGCTTTTTGATAAAAATGATGACTGAAATCATAGAGAGCAAGAGACACAGAAACCATTATACACACCTACTATGTGTGAGAACACCTTTTGCTGCTTGATCATCAGAAAGAGAAAGTATGGCATTACAAGCACCCCTAAATTTGAAAGCCCCTCTAGTACAGCATAGAAAAGCATATTAATTAAAACACCTGTTGGAACAAATTAGTGATTTCCTACTGATGCAATGCAAGCCATAGCCAAGTAGATAAAATTTCAAAACTTATATTATAATAGAACATGAGCATCCTAAGCAATTGACGACATTTGACACAAAAGAAGCTTGGAAAATCATACCAGAGACTTTCTAGTTTTAGTATCTTGCATGCATTTGTCCTCTTAAATGATTGTATTTGTAGGAAATTGGTTGAAGTGACAAAGTGCTTGTTATTGGCATGATACAAACAGATGCATATGTGTTTATGTACATAAAAAGTAGCACTGGTTAAGTTCTATTAATTTAAGAATTACACGTAAGTATGAGGTTGTGTACTTCTTCCTCATGCTGTTCATAGGTTTCCATGAATTTGTAACAAATAATCGCATCAATTTTGATAGAGGCTGGGATAACAAGTAAAATAAAATTCAACAAAACTGCTTACCCTTTTTGCAAACATTCACATTTAAGAAATATTCTCCTACCCGCAAAACCATTTAGAGTTTCTGATGTAAAAATTGGAGTTTTATGGATATAAGGACTGATTCGCTCATAAGCTGCTCTTATCGAGAAAATATCAGCAGCATACTTTGTGTCATTTTTGTCGCATGTTTCCATCTGCACAGATAACCAGATATTCGGATACATCTGAGTGAACAAGCCAAAAATCTTTGCTCTCTAACCATTACTACCTGCTACCTATATTTCTCCAATGAAATTAACATAGACCTTATTTTCAGTCAATTAAAACAATTACCCACTCTCTAGTACGCTTGCAAGAGACGAAAAGTATCCCAATGTACATAGAAATGCAGAAAAAAGTGCAGTTCTTAGAAAACACTAAATTAAAAATAAAATGACCCCATCTCCCTCATAAAAGTAGTAATCAAAAAACACGCACGCCAAAAAAAGAAAACCTTATATACCACAATGCTTAATTCCACCCATGTTCCCTTTCCGATACAAGCAAAGCATATAGAACCCAGAAAAAACCATACACAGCAGTATGAACATCTTAAACGAACATGACTAGAAATACTCACACATATACATATATATATATATATATATATAGATATCTACATGTGTGTGTTGTAAGATGAGTAGTTAGGCTACAGCAGTAGACATGAGAAAGAAGAATTACAAGAAGGGTTGATGAAGGATGCTTTGCTCTGAGCAAAGAGCAGCCAAGGGGAGGGAATCTAATGATGTGGTCGCGTTGACACGGCTGCTTTGTCAGATTCGGATGTGTTATGTCCGAGTCATGTCCAAGTTTGGATCATGAGTTGGACCTTTGGAATCTGGATGCATAACTTGGGTCTAGATTCCATGTTGGATATTTTTTATATGGTAAAAATTTTAGCAGTAAGATCCAATCAATGAATTGCAAAGAAATTACCCTTTTATTAAATATCTATAATGATAATTTTAAAAGTTTAATAATAAATAAATTTTACTATCAATGCATATTTGGATCCTGATTGGTCTCACAACCTATGTTTAATCGTTAGGCCTTACAACAGATAATTATTTTTTATATAAAACAAAATAAAATTAAGTTTTTAAGTTTTATTGAGTTATTGAAAGACACACAGTATTGGCATGACTAATCAAATTTATTTGTCGATTAATAGTTATAAATTGAATTTAAATAGAAAAAGAGAATTTTTCGATCATAATTGAGACATGAATGAGCCCGTTGAAATAATCACACTTAATTTGAAGATAAAACGCTTCGTAAAAATTCTAATTTTTCTTAAAATATATTATATATACTAATTTTTAATAAAATTGACGGTTTAAAATTCTCATATCGTTAATACTTTTTTATGTTAACCAAATATAACCTTAGAGGCAAACACACCAAAAAATCCCATTAATTGGCGTTTATTATATTATAAAAAGCATAATTACTGCATCAGAGTGTGTGTTTTTCCGGATCCAACCATGAGGAATGGTAATTAACATACTAATTCTAATGATTTGTTACTAAAAAATTATTTACAGAAAAAAGAGTAAGCAGTTGGCGAAAACGGACACGTTTCAGGTCTAAACATTTCGACACAACCTGTTAATTGTCACTTGTTAATTAAGTTGCCTTGTTTAGAGTTGTAAATGGTAGTGATATGGCTCAAGGGCATTTATATACCATTTTTCAAGAAAAATTAATGAAATTTAATAAATTATTTTAATTTTTAATAAATTTATATACCACTTTTCTAGAGCACCTAATAAATTTTTTTATATTTTTTTACAAAATTTAAATTGAGCATCTGGTGCAATAAGTTGAGCAGTGTTGTTGTCACTAAAGGTTTTTATCCTCTAATTTTTGACGAAATTATTAGAGATGTTAATTCCACTCATTATTCATATTAAGTCCCCACATATATAATGTAGACATCCTCCCAAACTTACCTCTGATACTGAACAATACTAGAGAGAGTAAAATGTTTGTTTATTGGATTTATCCTAGTTTTAGAAGAAGTTAAAACGAGTTGTATATACTCTAATAAAAGAACCTTACTTTTTAACTTAATTTTTAAAATAAAAGAGACCCGTAACATTTATTACAATTTCATTTTAGAAGAAGCCCACATCTTCAAATGAAAAATTCCCAACAAGATGGCCAGGAATAAATTTTTTTGCGCCATTAAAACCCAATTTCTCTTTAACCGAACTAACATTATCTTTTTGCCTTGGAAAAATAAAACCAACACTATTTATTTGGAAAGGAAAATACAATCATGTTTTAAAGATGCATGTTAGAATCCCTTGCGAGCCAAATTATTCATCTAACTTACAGGGTTGGAGGGGCACTGCACTGCCATATGGAATGTTAACACTTCCGAATAACAATTCTTCCCCCAAGGCTTCAACCTATCAATCAAATTGTTTGCAGTAATATTATTGGTATACAAAAATCTAGCATACTTAAAAAGAAAGTACCTTTTGTCAATGCATAAGAAGGACCCAAAAGGTATTATGTTGTTGTCCACTATAAATCAATTTAGTTGAGCTTACAATCACGAACAACATCCTGTTAACATAGCTCTCACTGCTGCATCTCCAAATCCATCTCGCTTTTCAAAAGGGGAAATAAAAAACCTATATATGCTTAAAAACTACGTGCAAACCCAAAATCTGAACGGCGGCAAAGAAAAAGATGCCGGCTTCAAAATGACAAATACAGTTCCGGAGATTCATTTGTGGGTCGAGGAAGTGCTCATGCGAAAGCCGAGAGGATATTCTTCTTAATGGTGAATTCGTCCGCCTTCAATGGGCTGATAGACTGCATGATAACAGGGAACATAATCAGAATTTGGGTCATGCTATAGAAGTACTTCCTAAGAAGTAACGAGTTTTGACCCATGATGTAACTTATTCTTCCCAATTTCCACTATGCAGAAAGCTAGTATTTGATTTGCATAATGTGATGTTAGGGATCAGCAAAATGCAGCATGGCACAAAAATTTCTCAAGCAAATCCTACAGGCGATACACTTTGAAATATTTATCAGCATCTATCATCACAAAAAGTACGTGTAAAATATCTGTCGTTCGTGTAATTAAGTCTAATTAAGTGTTACCTTCTGTAGCAAACGTTCAAGTCGATCAGTTTCTTTCTTTGCATAATCAGCACCTTTTTCAACAAATTTCTTGGCAGTCTTCAAGTAGATCTGACCATACCTAGAAGAAGCAAATGCATATTCAGTTTAGTTTGATAGCCTCCAAAGTACACATCCAGAGTAAGAAACTAGATAGCAGCCAAGTTGGGAAGAAAATGGAAAATCCTAACGAATGTACGTATTGAAAATTGAAACTAGTGTATGATAAATGAATATGAACAAAGCTACCTTGCAGATAAACCTTTGAGCTTATCAACCTCCTCTTCCATCTTTGACAAAACAGATTTGCGATCATCATTTGCAGCACCAACAAATTCCTTGACCAAAGTGTCCAAACTGGCAATGATTCCGGCCTTACAAGGCAAATAATTTTCCAAATTAAAAGTTGCATTATTCACATAATTATTTCTAGATTCATTTTGAAATAATGTTATTCTAGATTCACTTTGACATAATATTTTTCTCTAACCTGCAAACTTAGTTGTCCCTTTCCATCCCGGCTAGTTCCACACTTCTCATTAAGAAAGGTAACAAAGTCATCCAAATCCCGACCTCCCTCATAACTTTCCCCAGCTTTGTTGTCCTTTGGGAAAACTTCAAAGTTGGATAACCACTGACTCCATACCTGAAGAGAACAAGAAAGGTGACATTTTGCTAAAATTTACATTTATGTACTACAGAGAAACTTGAGCATAAGAAAACTAAAAGGTGCAGAAGCAGAGCATGCCAAAACAAAGATAAGCAGATAACTTAAAGAAATGCATATGATGGAAATATTGAGAAAACCAGAACCCTATATAATCCTCACTAAGGACTCATAAGCCATACAAATTAACCTTTGTTTTGCATTTTGTCCATATCTATGTCATATTATATTTGATTTTGACTTTAAGTCATCAATAAATGCAGTATTCTTACCGAGCATTGCAATTAAATCTTGAGAGGTTGTTTAGCACACATGTTTACTATCTTCTGTTGCAGAATAGCTTTTAATGAGATTCCGCATTTTTTTCTTCACTTTAATTCACGCGGTCTAAAACACACACAACATAACCTAAGCTGATGGTATAACTTGCTAAACCCATTCACCATTTTCATAAAAGCTCCATTATGATCACCCTTTACTTCCATTCCATGATTTGCAACCTAAAAATCTCAAATGGGTGGCAAAATAAAAATGACCAATACACCAATAAAAGATCGAACCTGCCTCTTTGGGTAAAATTTTGAACTTAGTTAAACATGATTCAAGTATTAGTTGAAATTTACCCCCTTTAGGTCCGTTCTACTTAATGTAAATGACAAAAAAATGTATACATACTTTTCCGACAGATCCTTGTACTTATCAGCATCAACACTGGCAATAACAACATCTTCTTCATTTTTGAAGGCTGTGGCAACCTTCTCATAAGTCTGCATGTCAAATAATAGAAGGCTTAGCTGCGATTGTAAACATATGGAAATAGTTTTGACGTCCAAATTCAAAATTTCATTAAGAGTATTTGCAATGTCATACTTACAGGAGCAAGATTTTTGCAGTGACCACACCTATGAATGGAAGTGGACAATGATGTCAAAACCACACAAGTTATGATAAAACTATATCTCAATATGCACATGCAAAGATTTGAGGACCTATGCTCACCATGGTGCATAAAATTCAACAAGAACATCTTTGGTTTCATCCAATACAACATTCTTAAAATTCTCTTCTGTCAGCACCATCACACTAGAAGGAACGGTCAACAACTTCACTTTTGTCCCTACAAGTATAAATCAATGGCTGATTGTCTTAGACACAAAGGCATTTTGTTTGCATATTACACAGTCATGCAATGCATCTGAATGTATATTCACTCAAAAACAGAATACACATAAATCCTTTTACACCATGCGTGTGAACTATAACAATAAACAATAAAATGCTAACACATATATGTTAAAAGTATTTGTGCAAATTTAAACCAACCAAAATGACACATGCCTAGCACAAAAGCCCTCATACATGGTATGTACACATCAAAATCTCATTAACAGGTATGATAAATTCAACAAAAAATAGTGAAAATTTGGACTGTGTTAATGATTCATATTAAACACATGCACTTTACCTCCTTCAGTATTAACAAACTCAACAAGAGCTTCAGCGGTTCTTGCACCTTCATAGCTGTGTGATACATTATATAAAATTAGAAGAAGTCTAATACCGTGAATTCATATTTGCACATAAAAAGAGAAAAAAATGATTGCAGGAAATTTCTGCACCTACTTTTTGGTTCCAATGTATTTTTGGGAAACCACTTGATTGTGGGGTATCCAGTAACACCATATTTGCTGCAAAGGTTCTTCTGATCATCACAATCGACCTAAACCAACCAAAATTAAAGCTATATATAATTGCACTGAATGCTCAAAAAGTGAAACATCTATAAAACTAACTCAAAAAGAAAAGAGAAATGACTTGCTTTTCAGAATTTTTTTAGGATAAAAACAAAAACAAATTCTCTATAGGTTTCTTAAGTGAAACATCTATAAAACTAACTTAAAAAAGGTAATAAAACGGGCTGTGATAAGAACAAAAACAAATTCTCTATAGGTTTCTTCTTCTTCTAGAAGCCTCTTTGGCAGTCAAGTTTAAGAAGTTAGGTGATAAGGTAATAAAACGATAAGTCACAAGTGTTATACGGATCACATCTCCAATTATTTGAATTTAATTTCATGAGATAATAGCTGCAAGACAACTTAGTGGGATAATGACAAACACAACAAGCAAGCACAAAGATTCTTTTCACAGTAACATCTCTCCCAGTCGCTAACACCCCTTGAATATAACTACTAAGGAACTCACCTTCCCAATTATAACCTCTTTAGATTTCTTAAAACTAGCAGCAAGTTTCTGATATTCTGGTGCAAGCTTCTTACAGTGTCCACACCTGCAAAAAAGAGCAAAGACTAAATAAATACAATGAAAATATTATGGAAAGTACAATCACAGCCTCTTTACTGAGAGAACATGGAATGATAATATGCATCTATGCGATCCAACACCTTAACCAAGAAGCATTGCATAATCGTGCCAACTAATCAAAAAATAAAAATTACCCATGCTAGTTAATAATGTTTACAACATAGTGCTTATGCATTATTTATAGCAGCAAGGGCTCTCGTCAGTTTAGGAAGTTCATTGTCCAAGATAGGAATCAGGATCATCAAAAAAAATGCAAATGCTACCTCTCATATGTTTGATCATTGAACCACTACTTAGCATAAACACAGTCCTTCTTAACATAAACACAATCCTTCTTAACGTAAACACAATCCTAACAAAACACTACTTAGCCATTTGTTAGGGTCTAGAAACAGCTTCAAACTATCAGAAAGCATCAAAATCCAGTAACAAATACACTTGCTCTCTGCCTCGAACAAGCGACAGCAGTATAGAATGACAATAATCTAATCACTAATATTTTTTTATCATCCAAACCAACATAAAACCAGATAAAGCAAATTTATTATCCAAGACAGATATAATCAGGTCCATCAAACAAAATACAAAAATGCTACCTCAAATGATTGATTTTGTTACTAGATTCTTCTTAACAAGCCATTTTCACAATCTAGAAACAGCTCCAAACCGTCAGACAGCATCAAAATTCAGTAAAAACTACACATGCTCTCTTCCTCAAACAAATAACAGCATCATAGACTCCCAACAATCTAATCTAAACCCCCAATCAATTTTTCATCCACAACATGAAACAGAATCCCACCATTACAACAAATCCCATCTAAAACCAATAAAAATCCAACCTGGCCACAACCAAAATCCGCACCACCACAACAACAAATTACCCAACTTTCGACCATCACAGGCCCTAAAAACCAAAAAATGGATCGAGAAACTGGGAAATTCAGAATCTGACCATGGCGCGTAGAACTCGACAAGGGCGCCGCCGTCCTGGCCGACCTCCGCGTCGAAATTGGCCTCGGTGAGCACCACTGCGTCGCCGTCTCCGTCGTCGGAGGCGACGGCGGAGAAGATCAAGACGGCGGCGGCGGCGATGAAGGATGCAGAGATCTGCGCCTTCGCCATTTTCGCTCTCCTTCTGCTTCGCAGTTCTGCGTCGTCTTCGTTCTGGCGGAGAAGACGAGCGCGGACCGAACCGGATCGACCATCGGGTTCTGCTATTTTTATCGGTTCGGTTCGGTTTAAGGGTAGAATTGGGAGGTTAAAGTTTTTGGGTAGGGGGGTGTTTCAGTCAATTGACTGTTTAGGTGGTGTGCCACGTGTCTGCTGATGCGGTGATCGTATGCCATGTCAGCCTGGGTACATGGATATTAAAAGTATTTTTAAATTATTAACGAAAATTATTAATCTTAATGGACGTTAACTCAGAGTTTTTAAAATTTTCATGATAATATAGCATTTATTTATTTTAATTTTTTAATAATAGTTGTTATTTTTACATTAAATGGTACGGGAAAACTAAAAAATAAAAAAATAGTGGTTATGTAAATAAATATTTATCTTTTATTTAAAAAAATAATTATTAAAAAAATATTTGAATAATTAAATACAATATTACAAAAGGCAATGTGTCTTAAATGCAATAATTTTTTTATAATAATTAGTAATCAATTATAAAAATATAGCTAATATTATTAGTTTATGATTTTTTGTGGGGTGTTTGGTAAAAAAAAAAACCAACAAAAACTGCCAGTTCATAATTTCAAGATAACATTATGGGGCATTTTACAATTTCTCATAATTAATAAACATTTATCACAAAAGCAAATACTACAAATATTCTTTGGCAAAATTTTTTTATTTTTATTTTTCATGCTACAGGGCAATGACAAGAAAAGAAATGCCAAAAGAAGGTGTTTGGAATACAAATTTTATGCTTTCATTTACTGTGATTTGTGAAGAATTGATTTATCTGTACATTGCATCATATCTCTTCAAACATCTTTAGCTCTTCTTGGCATTTTTAAGATTACGAATAGCCATTACTAGTTGTTGCCTTTCTCCTTCAACTTCTGCAAACTTGAGACTAATCTCTGAGTACCTTTCACTCATTTCCTTGAGCTCAACCTCCATGGCTTTGTTCTGTTCCTTCAACAAACCAATTTCTGCTAATAATTCGCTGCTATCAACATTGCTGCCAGGGCTGTCACGTGCATTCTTCATTTCACTATCAATTAGTGGATCGCTGCTGTAAGAAAAATATAGAATGTGATTGTTTCTACTACTCTTGAATGATATTTACTGAAAAGAATAATCCCGTGGCCATGCCATTGTTAAAATGGCTTTCAAAAGGATATAATGCTAAAATTATTACCTTCTACTTTGCTTTAAATTATTGCTGCTTTCATCTGTAACATCTATGTGCTCTTCTTTCTTTGAATCTTTAGCATCCATGGAATGCAGCTGAAACAAAATATTGAATGAGACAACTGTACGAATGCATCCACAAATCTTTGTATAGTGGGTACTTCGTAGGCAAAGAAATAAAGAGAAGAAGTGGTTTAAGAGCAAATTTAAAGAACCAAGCTTCTCTACATAATAGGTAATAGTGTAGAGGAAAAGGGAGTCATGTATTCATACCTAACAAAACCTAGATCCTCAATACTCGAGATTCACAAGAGAATTGCAAGTTAATCTCATATAGATTATCTACATAACCGGTGAAGGCCTCTATTTATATGTAATGAGTCAATCAAATAGTTTCAGTCCATATTTAATAGAGTCAAATAAAACCAACGTTATGCTTAATAGAATACAATAAAATTAGTTCTCTTTTAAATAAAATTTATCCTAACAAAATTTAGAATTTGAGTGGTGCTGCTCTATCAGGGATGATCCACAAAATAAACTACCAACTTTATTGTTTTCTTGTCTGAGAGTTTATATGTAAGTTACTTGAAGAACAATAGAATCCAATTCATTATCATTTTACTTATTATTTTAAAAATGCTATTTTATAACAGAATCCTAGCGTGATCTCTTTTTCTCTACATTCAATCCTCACTTCCAACATTTACAGAGACATCAAGATATTCAAATTAAGTAATTTGATCAACAATGTAGAGTTTAGTGTCACAAAGTGAAGAGAAAATAAATATTGAAATGGATCAACTAACCTTCTGATTTAGCTCTAGCATATCCTTTTTCAATTCATCAACCTTGTTTTTGAACTCTTTCTCCTTCTCGATAGAACTTTGTGCAGCTTTCTCAAGTGCAGCTTCCTTCAGCTTTATTTCACCCTGTACAAGTCAAACATTGAAGTTTCCACTGTCATTGGTATCTGCAGTAATTCCAGCTATACTAGGATTTGGTCCATGAAATTGTCACAGTATATGAAAGTTATCTTATTCCCACATTGGACAAACTGATAAGTATGTATGACATCAAAAGAAGGAAAACTAAAATGAGTATTCGTCTGTATTTGTAGAGCAAGTTTCATAATTTCCTTGCT
>JAURVB010011948.1:0-20978 GCA_033002965.1 Piper betle | reverse complement strand
GATTAATTAATTATAACCAAGGAATCAAGCAAACACAAATGAAACTTTACCTGACCAAATAGTCCATAAATTGAGCGGCCAAAATAGCTAAAAATAGTTCATATTGGTTAAATGAATGAAATATGAATTAAGGAACCGCGAATTAGCTGAATAATGAGAAATGAAGACAAAGGCCTCAAGGGGACGTTAAATTGTTACAACAATTTATTCGATTGCATGGAAGGGAACTATCAAGAAATCATAAAATTTTACCCTTGCAAATTAATTAAAACAGGATAGATAAAAGAACAACACATTTTTGTATTGCAAATCTGCATGTCGTAAAAATAGATACAAAGAGATGATCTTGCTGTCGGCCACTAGTGTTTTTTTAAGTGATTGAACCCCCTCAATTATTTGCATAAATTAAGGAAATGCTTCAGAAAGAGAAGGGTCCATTCTCTCTTTTTTCATGTCAATACATGTATGGAATCCAAGAGATATGTTTGTCGCTTGCAACTCAATAATTCATCTATGGAATCCAAAATAAATGTTTGTCGTTTGCAACTCAATTATTTGTTTAAATATTGCGGGAAGTAGCTTGTAGTGACTATTAGATTTAAGGTTGATTATTGGAGGTGGCGGACTCAACACCTCACAGGATCAGTCATGTAAAATTGGTGTCCTGGTGTGTATGTTGGGTGAGTACGTGCGTGGGCGTGGAGACTGCCTACGATTTGTTCGGCCTCGCATTGAAGTGCAAAGTAAGAGAAGATGACAATCATTCGCTTAAACATCCATCAATGGTCAAACCAAAAGAGCATATATTATGTGCATTCCAAAGTCCAAACGGAGCTCAAAAGATGATCTCAAACGGCACTCATAAGCGACTTCGACAATATATACGCACCCGAAGAAGCGGTTCATACATAAACTGAACTCAAACGGACCATAGAAAAGCAATTCTTCCATACGGTAAACCAGTGCATAAAGCAAGTACTGCTTCTTCCATATAAATTTAGCGATGCAACTAGTCGGTGCTAGAGCAACCATCGGAGCTATAAGAGTTACCATAAGACTGATTTTGGTAGTCTTCGAAGCGTTTTCTTGCCTCCTTATCACCCTTCATTTTCTCAAAGCAGTTGTCAGGGTAGCCTCCAACTTGCTTTTGAGCTTCCTCCCAATTCGTGTACACCCCCGGCTTCCACCCCTCGAACACAACATAGCGGCTAGACAAGATGGACATTTTACATGACATGGTGTAACCAGCAATTAAGGTTGTTGAATTTGATGAAACAAGAGTTGGAGATCAATTTAATTACCGATTGTCCGGAGGCTTCACCTTTTCGTAACAGTTGTTCGGGTACTTGTCAACCTGTTCCTTCGCGTCTGGCCATGACTCGTAGATGCCTGTCTGCCTCCCCTTGTGAACAATGTAATCACCATCACGAGGCCTGTTACATTCAGATAAATGCAGTTGAAGAACATAATTAACGGTAAGACAAGCCAAGGCCCAAGATCAACCGATATTGAAAAAAATAGCAGAAAGACAAGCCAAGGTCGTCCACCAATGTACGTGTGCTCTTAGCCTTACTAATTATGAAAATTAACTCGTCCAATTTTGTAAAAGAAAAGCGCATGACATCAATTGATATGTATTCAAACTAGTCGATCAAATTGTGTGCGTGAATGCATGAAAAAGGAGCCCGTAACACACACGGTGCCTCTCGGACCGGGTACCCGGAAAACCCAACCAGACCAAAGTTAAATAAATTAAGTTTGATATTTATATAATCGGATTTTATTTTTAAGATTTCAAGTATCCATTACGATCAGATTTTGTTTTGGATAATTGTACCTATACCTAATTTTAATAATATAAATATTTTTATAAAAATAATATTTAATATGATTTAAACTTGCCTGCAAAATATATTGTTTAAATATAAAATTAATATATTTTAACTTTTTATTTTTTGTATTAACCTATTTAACTTCTTCATTGTTTTTAGATAATTATTTTTAATTTAAATTTTTATGGTATCATTTGATTACATTTTGTATAATATAATCGAAATGTAAATAGTCAGATTGTTGTCTACTAAAGATTCCTATCTACTAAATGAGTTTGGGTTTAGACAGTGAATATTTAAATTATAAGTGATCGGATTTGATATTAAATTTAAAATAATTAACAGGTTTAATATGATTTAATGAGCTGTACTCCCACTAAAGCCGATCGAAAGGCAGCTCTAGTAGAATAGCAACTTTGGAACTAACAAAAGGTTAAGGGCCGTAACAAGAAACAGAAATTCAATCAAAAGTAGAACTCTAACAATCCAACAAGTTAGGAAAAAAGATCATAATATGGGTATACAGACTAATGGTGTACAAGAGATCATCAAAACACACCAGGAAAATGAATACCAACAAAAAAGACCGTAGAGAAGAGTGTTTACCCTTCGTTTTTGGACCCAGATCCATGGTATGATCTCCTGTCAGACATTTTTATAAGCAAGCAAGCAAGCAAAGAAAGAGAAGATGGAAGTGACGAACTAGTCGGAAAAAGAGTGAGGAGTTTCACACAAAGGGGGAGCAGCCTCAACCTTTAAATAAGAGAACGTGGTGGTACAGATAGGATTGCAGGCTTTTAATTAATGGAAAAAATTTTGTCACCAATGAAATGCTGCCACGTCAGGATTATCCGGTGAGTATACTTAGCAATTAATTAAGGAAGATGCCAGGTTATCTGGGGAGTATGCTTATCAATTGAGGAAGATGTCGGTAGTTGGTTGTGAAAACGCCGTAAAAGGGGCGTTTTGACGGCATCTTTCCATATACGGCCCGTTCAACATCCTATTGCTGCCCGCTTCATTCATCCTCCCGGATCCTTCCACCAACCCCTTCATCCACCACCACAACCTCCCTCACCGCCGTCCCCTCCGCCGCCGCCACCGGAGGCGATCAGCACATCTCCTCTCCTCTCCCCTTCTTCCTTCCTAATTGAGCCTCCGATTCCCATTTCTACTTTGATTGACCACCATCCCATTTGTCGCCCCTCACTAGGAAACATGGGAAGCTCTTCCTTGACACCCTCGTCAAGCCCTTCATTTTCTCAAAGCAGTTGTCAGGGTAGCCTCCAACTTGCTTTTGAGCTTCCTCCCAATTCGTGTACACCCCCGGCTTCCACCCCTCGAACACAACATAGCGGCTAGACAAGATGGACATTTTACATGACATGGTGTAACCAGCAATTAAGGTTGTTGAATTTGATGAAACAAGAGTTGGAGATCAATTTAATTACCGATTGTCCGGAGGCTTCACCTTTTCGTAACAGTTGTTCGGGTACTTGTCAACCTGTTCCTTCACGTCTGGCCATGACTCGTAGATGCCTGGCTGCCTCCCCTTGTAAACAATGTAATCACCATCACGAGGCCTGTTACATTCAGATAAATGCAGTTGAAGAACATAATTAACGGTAAGACAAGCCAAGGCCCAAGATCAACCGATATTGAAAAAAAAATAGCAGAAAGACAAGCCAAGGTCGTCCACCAATGTACGCATGCTCTTCGCCTTACTAATAATGAAAATTAACTCGTCCAATTTTGTAAAAGAAAAGCGCATGGCTTCAATTGATATGTATTCAAACTAGTCGATCAAATTGTGTGCGTGAATGCATGAAAAAGGAGCCCGTAACACACAAGGTGCTTGTCGGACTGGGTACCGGAAAACCCAATCAGGCCAAAGTTAAATAAACTGAATTTGATATCTAGATAATCGGATTTTGTTTTTAAGATATCCGGTATCCATTTTATAACAATGATTTCATTTCTGATAACGGGTACCAATACATGATTTTAATAATATAATTTTTTTTATAGAAATAATATTTAATATAATTTAAACTTTCTTGCAAAATATGTGTTTAAATATAAAATAAATATATTTTAACTTTTTATTTTTTATATTAGCTTTTTTTAGATAATTGTTTTTAATTTAAATTTTTATAGTGTCATTTAATTAATTTTTTTATATATATAATCGGATTCATATTTGCTAAATTAGTTTGGGTTTGCTAGTGAATATTTAAATTATAAATAATCGGATTTAATGATAAACTTAAAATAATTAACAAGTTTAATATGATTTAATGAGCTGTACTCCCACTGAATCCGATCGACACGAAGCTCAAGTAAAATCGCAACTTTGGAACTAACAAAAGGTTAAGGGCGGAAACTAGAAACCGAAATTCAATCAAAAGTAGAACTCTACCAATCCAACAAGTTAGGCAAAAAAATCATAATATGGGTATACAGACTAATGGTGTACAAGAGATCATCAAAACACACCGGGTAAATGAATACCAACTAAAAAGGCCGTAGAGAAGAGTGTTTACCCTTCATTTTTGGACCCAGATCCATGGTATGATCTCCTGTCAGACATTTTTAGAAGCACGCAAGGAAAGAATGAGACGATGGAAGTGAGGAACCAGTCGGAAAAAAGTGAAGCCTCAACCTTTAAATAAGAGAACGTGGTGGTACAGATAGGGTTGCAAGCCTTTGATTGATGGAAAACATTTTGTCACCAATGAAAAACTGCCGTGTCAGGATTATCTAGGAAGTATACTTAGCAATTAAGGAAGATGCCTGGTTATCTGGCGAGTATGCTTATGGATTGAGGGAGATGTGGATAGTTAGTTGTGACAACGCCGTCAAAGGGCGTTTTGACGGCATCTTTCCATATATGGGCCGTTCTTTGTTCACCTTCCCGCCAACATCCTATTGCCGCCCGCCTTGTTCAACCTCCCGGTTCCTTACACCAACCCCTTCATCCACCGCCACACCCGCCGTCGCCTCCGCCACCGCCACCGGAGGCGATCATAGGCTAACCCTCCCCGACAGCACATCTCCTCTTCTCTCCCCTTCTTCCTTCCTAATTGAGCCTCCGATTCCCATTTCTACTTTGATTGACCACCATCCTATTTGTCGCCCCTCACTAGGAAACATGGGAAGCTCTTCCTTGACACCCTCGTCAAGCCCTTCAGCTCTCATTCACAATCAAGTAGGATTGTCTATAGCTATGTTCTTTCTGCTTCTGTGAATTTTGAAGGATCCAGGCGGCTCTTGTCATTATTTCTGCTGATGAAATCGAGTGTTTAGTTGGGCAATAGCAAGAAGTGGACTTGGAGAGATTGCTGCGCGTGAGCAGAAGCTCTTCTCCTACACCATCCTCGTCTCTGGGCCGACGACTTCCACTTGAAGCACAAACATGGGGAGGGATAGGATGGTCTTGGCGACTGCCCCCTCTCCACCGTCGACGATATCGATGCGGCCCTACACATTCAAATGCTAGCTAGCAAAACTAGTTTCTTGGTTTTTTTGCTCCTGCTTGAATGTATGTTAAGCAAAACTTGTAGGTCAGAGATAACCGATGCTCCGAAGATGATAAACATGATGTCTACTGTTACAACTTAATATCCGTGATTTTGTATATTTGCAGTTGTCCTTTTGTTTACCTAGTCAAGACCGGTATCATGTTTGTTCTATAAGGCATCAAAATCCCGATGTCGAGGTTTGCTTACTTCTCCATCTTTCAATTTTTCTTCGTGGCGGAGTCTATCAAAACCACGGTCGATTCCTATTCTCCTTGTTTTCTTGGTACAATTTACAATCGTGGCAGTGTACTGTTCACATGTCTCGTGACGGGGAAAATTATGGCGCTTGGTCTCGTGCCATGTCTAGTGCATTGCGAGCCAAGACCAAAGTCGGCTTTGTGGATGGATCCTTCCCACTTCCCCTGCTGCAGCAGCGTGGGAAAAGTGTTACTCCGTGGTGATGTAATGGATCTTCAACTCTTTGTCGAAGGCCTTTCATGAAAGTGTCGCCTATCCTATGCAGAGACTGTCTACGACATGTGGAATGATCTCCGGGACAGATTTTGCAAGGAATGTTGCACTAAAGAGTGTTGCAGCAGGAATGTTGTCCGTTGCGGCTTACTGCACAAAATTCAAGTCGTTATGTGATGAGTTGGGTACCTACTCTAGCGTTCCTATTTGCACTTGTGGGGCTGCGAAAGAGTTCATCCCTGAATTGGAGAAGGAACGAGTGCATCATCTACAAATACTTGAGCTGTAGACAGTGATAGGTCTTCTGTTTTCAAAAAATAGGATACACTGTCTAATGGACCTTCACGTGAAGTTAACGACGTCTATCAATCTGTTCCGCACGTAAGGGTAACTCACTTTCCGGGTTAAATGACGTGGAAGTTTTTCATTGGTGGGCTTTTAAGCAGGCTTTTTTTTTTGTGGCTTCCCAAAATTTTATTTGATTAAGATAATTAATCAAACTTCTTCCATCTCTACTTTGTTTATGATAATAATATATTAGGATTCTATCTAAGAATTCCATATGTAAGTATATTTGCAATTTCATGATATTGGCCCTGAATTCAGTCCTTTTAAGATTTTCATTCTATATATTCTTTTAAGGGTTTTATATTATGGATTTACCAATATATATTTTGCTGAAGTGTGGGGAACGAGCCACTTAATTTAAAATAACTAGTCACCTTAAAAAGATTTGCTTTTTTAAATATATATTAATTTTTATCCATAATTTTCTTCAATGTTGGATATATATTCCAACACTCATCTTTTAAGAATAGCTCGCAAACTTATTCAAGGACCAATTGTTAGTGCTCATTTTTTTAAGGGGTTTTATATGGCATAGTCTGCTTGCAATAATATTTTTTTATTTTTTCACTTTTTTCACTTTTTATTCTTTTTTTAATTTATCTTTATAGAATAATAAAATTGACAGTGATGAAATATTTTCGAAAAATGCCCAAGTAAGCCCTCATTTTATGCGAGGAAAAAAGGTTCCAAGTTTCTCGTACTTAGCAATAATAAAAAGGTGAGAATAAATGGGAAATGGCCGCATATTGGCCAAGGCCATCTGTTCCTCATCTTAAACACTGCTTGAGTAGAAGAATCAAGCGTATCCCCATAAATTTGGGAATACACTTGGTAATTAACTGTCTTCAATTGAAAAGTAAGAAAAGGTGCATAGTGCATTTTTATCAAAGCATGATTACACTGATCAGTAGAATTAGCGGCGTAGTGAGATAATATCTTATGGTTAAGTGGGATCCAATAAAATGCCACTTAACCCGTCCTGCAGACAATAAATCAAACATACAATAGACAAGATCATAAAAATCAGAGAAAAGTCCTAACGGACCTGGTAGAAGCTCCAACGTGTCATCGCGCCTAGGCGGTGAGCTCCTACTTCGTACCTACACATCAAAACTAAGTACTAACGCCCGCTAACTAAATGAGCTCATTTCTTAGTGTGTGCAAGAAGAAAGATTGAAGCAAGAACAGGCTGAGAGTGCTCATTTGGCTAATACCTATCAGGACAAAAATAAAAAAAGAAAAAGGGCTAAGGATGCTGATAATGGGTCTCACAAACAACAACAAAAGAAAGAAAATCAGGCTTCTTGCTATTTTTTTTGTGGTAAACCTGGACATATGAAGAAGGAATGCGCTAAGTATCACGCATGGTGTGTAAAGAAAGATCCATTTCTTAATTTTGTTTGTTCTGAGGTTAATTTAGCTTCAGTACCCATACACACTTGGTGGCTAGATTCAGGTGCTACTACTCACATAAGTGTGTCAATGCAGGGTTACCTGAGTTGCCGAAAGCCAAATGATGCTGAAAGATTCATCTATGTGGGTGATGGCAAATCAGTTATAGTTGAAGCAATAAGGATTATAAGATTATTATAGACAGGATATTATTTGGATTTAAAAGAGATATATATAGTACCGTCTTTTAGACGGAATTTGGTTTCTATTTGTATATTTGACAAATCTGGTTACTCTTGTTCATTTAGAAATAATAAGTTTAGTCTTTTCTTAAATTCAAAGATTGTTGGTACAGGTTTCTTGTCTTTTATGATAATTTGTATTTACTTGATACTATTGCATCTTTTAATGAAACTTTGCATATGGGTTTAAATGGTACGAAAAGAAAATTAACCAATGAGAATTCTGCTTTATTATGGCACAAGCGTTTAGGATACATTTATAAACACAGAATTGAACGACTTATGTCAAATAGAATTTTTGATTCTCTCAATTTATCAGATTTTCAAGTTTGTATTGAGTGCATTAAGGGAAAACAAACAAATATAAAGAGACTAAGTGCCGATAAATCTTCAAGCATCTTAGAACTAATACATACAAACATTTATAGGTCATTCCCTACGGCTTCTTGGAATGGTCAACAATATTTTATTACGTTCATAGACGATTATTTTTGTTATGGTTACCTCATTCATGAGAAGTCTCAAGCATTGGACGTATTTAAGGCATATAAGGCTGAAGTTGAGAACCAACTTGACAAAATTATTAAGGCTATCAGATCTAATTGTAGTGGTGAATACTATGGTAGATATGATGGATTAGGTGTACAACGTCCAGGACCATTTGTCAAATTCCTAGAAGAGTGCGAAATCGTCCCACAATACACAATACCAGGTACTCCTAGCATGAATGTTATTGCTGATAGACGAAACCAAACATTAAAGGACATGGTAAGAAGTATGATTGCTCATACTACTTTACCTGATTCACTTTGGGGTGAGGCACTAAAGACAGCAGTATATGTAACACCCCAAATCCGGTTCACGCTCGTGAACCGAACCGGCATGTTACAGGCCCCGGTTAGGTCGGCTAACCCGAACCTAACTCATGCGGATCCAATCTCGGCGTCTTAAGATGAAGATACGATCCGTCATGAAGATCCAACTTGCTATATGCATGTGTGAATTCATAAAACCCTAACAGGATACTACATGGATGACATGCAACCAATTTTCACACCATCACAATTACGAGCAAAATCGATGAAAATTCTGAAGTAAAACTGACAGAGTCTCTCATAAAAGTACAATTATGGGCCCACCCTGTCAAAATAATGTATATATAAATATATCGGCATGCATTAACAATCACACAGAATCTCATTTATATCGTATTCATTCTGAAACTTGGGTCTCAACCCACTAAGCTTCCGCTGCGCAACTCTAATCATATTTTGCATTCTGTTATCGTGTCTTAGCATTCCATTCACATCATATCATCATGCTCAAACATTTAATCATAGCATGTGTATAAAATAACATCATAACAAAACATTAAACATTCAATCACCCAATGTGTGTGTGCAGAAGACCTTATTGCTCCTCCGTCCTGGACGGCCCATCCATCTCGTGCTTATCACCTACATATAAATAAGAAAAACGTCAGTAACAAGCGTTACTGGTCCAAAAAGAAAATAACTATAGCAAACTGGCTATGAGAGCAAACTCTCATATGAAAAAAATCATCATATACTCCACGTGAACACTCTGAAGGGCACTACTGAGGATCCACTGGGCTGCAGACTCGGTAGCATCCCGAACTTACTGCTCTGCTGCTGGTACTGTGCTACTCTCAGCACTTCTTTTTCATTACTTCTCGTGAAACTTTATCCTAAGCCCTCTCCTTACCTCCATATTTCTCCTGGCCTTGAGCACGAAGGCCGAGTACTCTCAGGCAGTCGCCTTTAGTACCCTTTGAACCACGAGTCCGGACATGCGCTGTACTAAACAGTACCCATAAACCTCCACGTTCTCCAGGTGTGAGGAACTCAAACGCGGAGTTGTCAGGATCCCTCGGGAATGGAACAATCTGTTGGCACTAATCCAGAGCCCGCTTTGACTGTCACGACATCCTCTGCATGGTACGTGCAGTCGATTTCTCCATCTCTCGTTTCACTGTAAACGCGAAAACTACATATATATAGGGTTGGGTAGGGATTTATATAATAGGCCTGAAGGCAACTTGTGGTGGATCTTGTTTTCGAAACCAACCTCGAGGGATCTCATCCTCGAGGGGTTATTAATCCGGAAAATGTTCGGTTAAATGGCCCGAGTTAAGTGGGATCCAATAAAATGCCACTTAACCCGTCCTGCAGACAATAAATCAAACATACAATAGACAAGATCATAAAAATCAGAGAAAAGTCCTAACGGACCTGGTAGAAGCTCCAACGTGTCATCGCGCCTAGGCGGTGAGCTCCTACTTCGTACCTACACATCAAAACTAAGTACTAACGCCCGCTAACTAAATGATGCATCAAACACAATGAACATCAATCAAAATTCAATCATCAACATCCAGCAACAGTTAAATAATCATAAATTTAAATAATTCTAACTCATCCTAGTCATACCAATTTTATTGTGTTTTTCAAAGTTACGTCCTGATCACTTATCATGCTGAGACTCCTACCTCATTAGATCGTTGAACCTTCATTCACACTTAATCTCATCATGTAACTTATCATTTCATCCCTAATTAGTCATTAATCACATCATGTAACTTATCACTATCAAATAACACCAAAAATCATAATGATATGCTCTAGAACTATCAACCCACCCATAATGCCCGAAACACGTCCTAACGCGGTAAACGGCCTTAAACTAATTCTACGATCCACTATATATAAAAATAAAAAAAATCACTGGCATACTCTCATATATTTTGATAACTCATTCTGTTCTGCTGTGTTCATGACGTTATCATCATATACTTGGGTACGCATGACCCTCATAGCTCATACACGCGACCGACATCGGCTCGGTACACGTGTCCTGAAATTGACTCAACTCGAAAAATAACGGTCGACCCGACCGGTTCTAAATATAAAACCCTAACTCGAATCGTGGGTTTTACAGTATATCTTCTTAATAGAGTACCAACAAAGGCAATTGTTAAGACCCCTTATGAATTATGGATTGGAAAGAAACCTAGTATTATACATTTACGTATTTGGGAAATGAAAAGAAACTGGGCTCAAGAACAGTTGGCAATTATTTTGTTAGGTATTCTGAACTGTCTAGAGGATATAAATTTTATTATCCCATAATGAGGTCATTCTTTAAGACGGGTAATGCCCAGTTCTTTGAGGATATTGAGTTTGGAGAGGGAAATGAGGTTAGAGAGTTTATCTTTGAAGAAGAATCTGTTTCTCTTCCCATGATTATTCTTGACAATAATCAGGATCAAGGTCATATTCTTGATGTTGTTCAAGAAACAATACCAGAATTACAAGACAATGTCGAGAATCTCCCTAATCAAGTTATACACGAAGAGCAAATTCAACAACCTCAAGAGCAAATGCCATTAAGGAGATCCACAAGAGAAAGGAGAAATGCAATTTCAGATAATTATATCATCTTTCTCAAAGAACATGAGGATAATATTGGAATGATGGAAGATGATCCAATCACTTTTCATCAAGCCATGACGAGTTCTATTTCTCAAAAGTGGATTGATGCTATGAATGAAGAGATAAAGTCCATGAAAGCTAATGACGTTTGGAATCTTGTTCCATTGCCTAAGGTGCAAAACCTATTGGTTGTAAATGGATATTTAAAACCAAAAGAGATTCGAAAGGTAATGTAGAAAGATATAAGGCTCGTCTTGTTGTAAAGGGATTTACTCAAAAGGAAGGCATCGATTATAATGAGACTTTCTCTCCAGTTTCATCGAAAGACTCATTCAGAATAATTATGGCATTAGTGGCATATTTTGATCTTGAGTTACATTATATGGATGTAAATACTGTGTTTATAAATGGAGACATTGATGAAACAATTTATATGATGCAAACAAAAAACTTTGTATCGGGAGATTCAAAGAATATAGTTTGCAAATTAAAGAAACCAATCTATGGACTTAAGCATGCTTCTCGTCAATGGTATCAAAAATTTCATCAAGTGATTCTCTCGTTTGGTTTTGAGACGAATGTTATTGATGATTGTATATACCATAAATTTAGTGAGAGTAAGTATAATTTTTTTGGTTTTATATGTTGATGATATATTGCTTGCCAGTAATGATATAGATTTTTTGCACGAAACCAAGAGATTTTTATCAAAGAAATTTGAAATGAAAGATCTTAGAAATGCGTCTTTTGTATTAGGAATTCAAATACATGGGGATCGCGATCGATGTATACTTGGATTATCACAAAAGACCTATATAGAAAAAGTGCTTAAAAGATTTGGCATACAAAATTGTAAACCAGGAGATACCCCTGTTTCTAAAGGAGACAAATTCAGTCTTAATCAATGCCCTAAAAATTATATAGAAGGAAAGGTGTGAGATCCCTAAACTTAGTCCCACATCTAATACCTACTGGGAGAAGATCCTATTTATAAGTAGGGATGGACTATAGATCTTTAACTTCTGGGGTACCCATTTTAAAGAAATGACTTAGCCCATTACGTTGCACTTTGGGCTGGGTCGTTACAAATGGTATCAGAGCCGACCTGGTTCCGTGTTAGATGGTGGGATGGACTAGGGACGTTGGCTAGGCTGCCGGTCACGGGCCAAAAAAGGTCGTGGGCTGGGGTTAGCAACGGGCCAAGACTAGAAACGTTGGCTAGGCTGTCGGTCACGGGCCAAAAAGGACGTGGGCTGGGGTTAGCAACGGGCCAAGAATAGGCATTTCGGGGACGAAATTTCCTAAGGTGGGTGGATTGTGAGATCCCTCAACTTAGTTCCACATCTAATACCTACTGGGAGAAGATCTTGTGTATAAGTGGGGATGGACTATAGATCTTTAACTTCCGGGGTACCCATTTTAAAGAAATGACTTAGCCCATTACGTTGCACTTTGGGCTGGGTCGTTACAAAAGGCAATGCAAAAGATTCCCTATGCTTCAGCAATGGGAAGTCTTATGTATGCTCAAGTATGTATGCGTTCAAATATTGCGTATATTGTTGGAATGTTGGGAAGATATTTAAGTAATCTGGGATTGGATCAATGGATAACAGCCAAAAGAGTAATGAGATATCTTCAAAGAACAAAACATTATATGCTTACATATCAGAAGTCAGATCAACTTAAGAGCATTGGGTATTCTAATTCTGACTTTGCTGGATGCTAAGATAGTCGTCAATCCACTTCTGGCTATGTCTATCTGCTTGCTGGAGGAGCTATTTCTTGGAGGAGTGCTAAGCAGACACTCATAGCTTCTTCTACTATGACAGCTAAATTCATAGCTCGTTATGAAGCATCCAATCATGGAATATGATTGCGGAATTTTGTCACAGGGCTGCACATTATTGATAATATTGAAAGACCACTTATGATATTTTCTGACAATCAATTTGTAGTATTATATTCAAATAACAACAAGAGTTCATCAAAACCAAAATATTTAGAGATCAAGTTCCTTGTTGTGAAAGAAAAAGTTCAAAGTGGTAAAGTCTCTATAGAGCATATTGGGACAAACTCCATGGTTGCGGATCCGCTTACTAAAAGTTTACCACCCAAGGTTTTTCATGAGCATATTGCTCAT
Source organism: Piper betle (assembly GCA_033002965.1). Taxonomy (NCBI): domain Eukaryota; kingdom Viridiplantae; phylum Streptophyta; class Magnoliopsida; order Piperales; family Piperaceae; genus Piper; species Piper betle. Next base: position 7,580 of record JAURVB010011948.1, on the reverse strand, counting down.
GTGGGTGTTGTATCATTTGATGATATGTTACTTAAGTAGGAGTTTGTATTTGGTTTAAGGTTCACTTTGTTTTGGTATTTTTGGTGATCTCATAAGGTTGGACCAGTTGAAAATAGACATGGTAGATCAAATTACATGTAATTTTCATGCTACATATCCATACTTGATCTATGTCATTTAATTATATTGATGTATGTGACCATAGATGGGTTTAGTTATGATAAACGTAACGAAAATCTCCTTAATTCTATATTGACATTGATTAATGGACGAGATTGCTATTTTGGAATAATGACATATTTTGGAGCTCATAAGGTTATACAAGTCTAAGTGGGAGATTATTGGATGTTAGATATAAACATATACGTGAATCAGGAATTATGTCATATGTTATTATATAAGGTTGGCCTAAATTAAATTGATCTACTAAAGTGAAAGGTTATGGGCTATAAATTAAGGTGTGGAATTCAATGTGAAAAATGTGGAATTCAATGTGTAGATATCTTTTCATATTTCTCTTTCGTGATGGGTGAAAATGAATTTATGAAACTACAACTATAAATAAGGAGGTTATGGTCCCTGAATCAATAAGCAGTTTTCGTTTAGGTATCCCATTGTTCAGAATCTTTTTAAATTCAAAAGACCAAAATCTAAGGTGGTCAACACTCTAGTTTATTTTATGCTTCAGGTACGCTTTCGCTATCTAGTTTATTTACTCGATGATTTGATATGAAATTAAGATTTTAGTTTCTCTTATGACTTAGGTACGCTTTCGTTATTTAGTTTATTTACTCAATGATTTGATATGAAATCTTAATAAAGTCCACCAGCATAAACTTGGGGAGGAATAAGATGGTCTTAGGGATTGCCCCTTCTCTACCGTCTACGATATTGATGCGGCCCTACACATTCAAATGCTAGCTAGCAAAACTAGTTTCTTGGTTTTTTTTGCTCCTGCTTGAATGTTTGTTAAGCAAAACTTGCAGGTCAGAGATAACCGATGCTCCGAAGATGATAAACATGACGGTCTACTATTACAAGTCAATATCCGTGATTTTGTATATTTGCAGTTATCCTTTTGTTTACCTAGTCAAGACCGGTATCATGTTTGTTTTATATGGCATCAAAAGCCTGATTAAAATATCGAGGTTTGCTTACTTCTCCATCTTTCAATTTTTCATCGTGGCGGAGTCTATCAAAACCACGGTCGATTCCTCTTCTCCTTGTTTTCTTGGTACAATTTACAATTCTGGCAATGTACTGTTCACATGTCTCGTGACCGGGGAAATATATGGCGCTTGGTCTCGTGCCATGTCTAATGCATTGCCAGCCAAGACCAAAGTCGGCTTTGTGGATGGATCCTTGTCGAAGCCGTCTCCTACTTCCCTGATGCAGCAGCGTGGGAAAAGTGTTACTCCATGGTGATATAATGGTTCTTCAACTCTTTGTCGAAGGAGTTTCATCAAAGTGTCGCCTATGCAGAGACTGCGTACGACATGTGGAATGATCTCCGGGACAGATTTTACAAGGCAATGCTCCCCGAGTTCATCAAATCAGACATGAACTCAGCTTGTTGCAGCAGGAAGGTTGTCCATGGCGGTTTACTACACAAAATTCAAGTCGTTATGTGACGAGATGGGTACCTACTCTAGTGTTGCATCATCTACAAATACTAGAGCTGCAGACTTGCAGGTTACAGACAGTGATAGGTTTACTGTTTTAAAAATATAGGATACACTGTCTAATGGACCTTGACGTGAAGTTAACGACGTCTTACCAAAACCGTCTATCAATCTGTTCCGCACTTAATGGTAACTCACTTTCCGGGTTAAATGACATGGAAGTTTTCATTGGTGGGCTTCCCAAAAATTTTCCTTGATTAAGATAATTAATCAAACTTCTTCAATGTCTAATTTGTTTATGATAATAGTATATTAGGATTCTATCTAAGAACTACGTATGTAAGTATATTTGCAATTTCATGATATTGGCCTCGACTGAATTCATTCCTTTTTAGACTTCCATTTTATAGATTCTATATAATGGATTTATAATTATACATTTTATTGCTTAAAATGACTAGTCACCTAAGAAAAACTTGTATTTTCAAATATTTATTAATCTTTATCCATGATTTCCTTTAATGCGGGATATATATTCTAACACTCCTCAAGAGTAGCTCGTAGACTTATATACTAAACGCTAGTACCCATTTTTTTAATTGGTTTTATATGTTGTCCACTTGCAACAATATTTTTTCTTTTTTTCATTTTTTTGCGCTTTTTTTTAATTTATCTTTATGGCTTAAAAGAAGTACTTAGAGTATGGAATAGTAAGATTGATAGTGATGAAATATTTTTGAAAAACCCAAATAAGCCCTCATTTTATGTGAAGGAAGAAGGTACCAATTTTCTCATACTTAGCTTATATATTGATGATTTGATATATAATAATAATTGTGATAAGATGTTGACTGATTTCAAAAATATCATGATGAAAGAGAATGAAATGATTAATTTGGAACTTATGAAATATTTTATTTGCATTAAAGTAAAGCAAAATAAAGGGGAGATGTTTATCCCAAGAAAAATACAGGGATGATTTGCTAAAAAGGATTAACATGTCAAATTGCAAGCCTATGTTTATACCTATGTGTATAAATGAGATATTGAAAAAAACATGATAGTGATGAATTGGTCAATGAACAAATATATATATTTGGTTGGATCTTTGATTTATCTTACAAACACTAGATTGGATATTGTGCTTGCAATTAGTGTGGCTTTGAAGTACATGGATAAGCCTAGTAAATCTCATTTGCTGGCTATTATGAGAATAATGAAGTATGCGAAAGGAACCAATAATTTTTATTGTGATGTATGAAGTTAAAAATGAGGCTATATTGATTAGATATTCGGATAATGATTTGGCCGGTTGTCAAGATAATATACCAAGCATATCGGGATATATATTTAGCTTGAGAAACAAAGTTATATTATAATCTTTTAAGAATCGGGGAATGGTTGCATTATCTTCATGTGAAACAAAATACTCTTTTATCACAAATATGGCATATGAAGCAACTTGGTTAAGGAGAATTTTCAAAGATCATTATGTAAATAAGATGGAGCAACAATATTTTATGGTAATATGTCTGCTAGTACAGTGAGTAAAAATTTTATTTTTCATACTAAATCGAAGCATATTGAGTTGAGACATTACTTTATTTTATTGAACAAGGTAAAATTGAGTTAAAAATTCATCAACACTAAGGAGCAAATAACGTATTCACAAAAACCCTTGTTCAAGATAAGTTTGAATATTTTAAAAAACAATGAGGGTTACAAATTAAAATGTAGTGTTAGAAATGATGTAATTTACAATTTATATAGGTATTGGTATATGATGTAACAACTATGAACTTAGAAGACAATTATGTACTAATGCCCATCCCCTACTATTTTGGGTTTGCTTTACGTGTGTCAGGGTATGGTAAGGAGCAAAAAGGTTTTTTTATATTTTAAAAAAAGGCAGCAACCTTGCTTTCCTCCCTCTTATTTGGTAAGATTATTTTGTTAATTATCAATTAATTCTAATCTATGCTCTATCCTTCCATCCTATCGCCAACACGTCTATAATAAAAAATGGGTAGAGATAAGATCTAAATAACAAATGCAATAATAAAAAGGTGAGAATAAATGGGAAATGGCCACATATTGGCCAAGGCCATCTGTTTCTTATCTTAAACACTGCTTGAGTAGAAGAATAAAGCGTATCCCCATAAATTTGGGACTACACTTGGTAATTAACCGTCTTCAATTGAAAAGTAAGAAAAGGTGCATAGTACGTTCTTATCAAAGCATGATTACACTGATCAGTAGAATTAGCGGCGTAGTGAGATAATATCTTATGGTTTTTCTACTTTTTTTGAAAGGTAATTATCCTTTAAACTCGATCAGTTATATCTAAATATTAATAAAAGGCAACTCAATCGAAACAAGTCAAATTTTGAATCAAAATTAATGACCGTTTAAGATACATGGCAATCAACCTTCCAATACAAGAGACCAAAGCTTATCTTCATTGAAACGAATGTGTATATTCTACTGGTTTAGACTCTCAAGTCACTGTACTTAAATAACCCCAGAATAGATCAGCTAAGCATCGTGATTACTCCTGTGTCATGGTAAATGGTACACTGGGCAATCATAATCCCATTCAAGGTCGGCACAAGGTAGATTGAATTACACGTCGTCAACACCAATAAGAAGCCACAACTGGGGAGAACATCAAACAAATGCTAGCTTAATAATATTTTAGATTTGAGATAACAAAAATATCACGACACGCTTAGACACAATACCAGACGCATTAAAGCAAAGTCATTCAGTCATGATCTCATGGCTCCCATACACAGCGCCATCACCAAAGTCGGCCAAGGGTTGATTGGACAAATCGACCGACCTCAGCCAACTCATATCTGCCGCCGGCGGTCATCTCCGCCATTGCCATCCTCACTACCACCAATATTGGGTCGAGCTCGCCGAGTGGGTGCTGACCCGTAAGCCTGATTGCCTCGTCAAAAGAGTCCTCAGAAAATCACCAGAAAACTGTCGGGAACTGCCAGAGAATCGATTAACTAAAATTCGTCGGATCTTCCTCTGAATTCATCTAGTCAAACACGATGGAACTTCGGACGCTGCCGGTGCTAAATTTAAGTCTCTAGTTGCGTGACAAAACCTAAGACATCGTCAATTACCGACGACACGAGGTATAACTAACTCCGAATTAATTTCTTAAAGGTGATAATTATTTGCATAACATGCTATGATTGATGAATTGATGTATTACCTATTTTATTATAATAAAAATATAAATTATTTTATTAAATTGTATTAAATTAATTTCTAAGGAACTAATTAGGGAAATTAAGTAAGTATCATAATCTAATGCAACGTAGTGTAAGAAATCTTATGTGGATTGATGTATGATTGATATGAATTATGTCTTGATGTGCGTGTGCTATAAGATGTGTGAATCCATCATAAGCGGGTGTTAACTTTTAGTTTGATATGTAGGTATAGAGTAGGAGCTCATCGCCTAAGTGTGTGGATACGATTAGAGCTTCTACTAGGTCTGTTTAGGACTTGCTTCTTGTTTAACTTCTATACTGTGTCATGCTTTGTTTTAACAGGTAAGTGGATGTATCGAACGGTGAATTTATTGTATTCTGCTCCATACGGTCCATCTAGTCATATGAGATTTCCGAATTAATAACCCTCGAGGATGAGATCTCTTGAGTTTGTTTTCAAAAACTCAAATCCAGATCACGATACATTCGGGCCTATTATATTGAAATCCTTACCTAGGCATATTTACATGCAGTTTTTCGAGTTTTTACTGAGATGTGAGATGAAGAAAAACCGATGTTCGCGTCTTGAAATAGGGAGTGTGTTCGTCAAAGCAGGCTCTGGAATTGGTAAGTGATTGTTCCATTCTTGAGAGATCCTGATAACTCCACCTTTGAATTCCTCAAACTCAGAGAAGTGTGGAGGTTTACGGATACTACTATACAATGCTTGTCTAGACTTGCAGTTTCAAAATGTACTGAAGGCGCTTGCTTGAGAGTACTCAACCTCTATACTCAGGGCCAAGAGTGATACAGAGGATGTAGATGGCTGAAAGAACAGAGAATGATTTTTCCATTCAAGGGTTAGTTTAAATTGACCAATGAATGAGAAGAGATAGAAATGAGACGCTGTCATGCGAGGTCGACGATTCCTAGTTATTGCCCTAATAAGAGATTCTATGAGGAAGAGTAATGATGTTTTCATTCAACAGGAGGGCCAACTCTCTTGTGTTAGTTTGTTATCACTTATTTCTGGACCGGTAACACTCATTACTGACGGTTTTTTATTATCTATATCGGTGAGAACTGCGAGGAATGAGCATTGTCAAGACTACTGATGAACAACACTGAAATTACGCGCACATGTACACGAGTGTTGAACTATTTGAATGATGAACTTTGAATGTCATTCTGTGAATAAAGAAATATTTTGCATGGGAATGAAACTGTGAATAGAAATGAACAAGTTGAGTAATGGAATTTAGACTCGACTCAAAAAATGAAGAAAGTAATGATAACCGGAATGTGAAGGAAATGTTGTGTTTTGACTACGTTTTATATTTGTATTGATATAAATATATACTACTTGTTGTTGAGAGGGTCGTCCTTATTGCACTTTTAGGGAATACTCGGTCTATTTTGTTTTTAACATAGATATTTTATTTAAACTTTTCGCTTGTTTATTTTGTTTTATAATTGATTACATACTATAGCATACATCTAGAACAATATTACAAACCTAAGCATCTCATCCATGCATTGATTGCTTGCATCACCATCTTGAGACGCCGAGGGTAGATCTGGATCAACCTAACCAAATCAAATAGATTAGTGAATTGTTCGGTCGCCGGTAGCATTTTTGGGTTGGTTCACAGGTGAACTGAAACGGGGTATTACATATTCATACGACCATTTGGGATCCATATCATAGTGTGAAAGCTGCATTGACTCGAACTGACTCAAGACTAACCCAAATTAAGAAGGCAACAAGTAGGAAAATTCTAACCCAAAGCTGAGGTTTTATATAAAGCATGGAATAACAAGATTGACAACTACTTGAAGAGAAATGCATTCCATAGAAGTCCAAGTGAGCCATCACTTATGTGAAGAAAGAAGGTAACAAGTTTCTCGTGTTATACTTATATATTAATGATTTGATTATGCTAGGAATTGTGACAAGATATTAATTAATTTTCAAAATGTCATGATGAAAGAGTATGAAATGAGTGATTTGAGACTTATGAGATATTTTCTTGGCATTCACATGAAGAAAAAAAGGTCAAATATTTATTTCTCAAGAAAAATTTGTGGATGATTTGTTAAAAAGGTTTAACATGACTAATAACAATCCTATGTCTATACCTATGGGGATGAATGAGAAATTGAAAAGGTATAATGATTGTTGGGCCATTTGGGCCCCCACCCAAGTTTCGAAACCATTGTTGAGCTCTTCGGGCCCCCAAAAGGACTTGTAATAGGTGTCACTATTTTAGAAAGATGATAAAAATTACAAATTAATAGGGGTGTTAAAAATAATGTAAGTTGTAATTTATATAGGCGATGGCATGTGTTGAATATTTGGCAAGTATATGGTCATTAGGTACTTAAGCCCAACATCCCCAAATATATGTACTAGTCATTTTTGTACTGCAAACAATGGGAATAGAAAAAAAACCGGTGGTGATTAAGGATGTCAAGTGAGCCAGGCCCAGTGGGCGGGGCTTAGGATAGTAACCGACTGGGCGGGTTCGGGGTATTGTAGCAGACAAAATTGAATTGTAAAACAATATATAAGAAATATAAAACTAATTAAATTGAGTTTATTTATTTTGAACATGATGCCTTACTTTTTAAGGTCCTAATCCAATTAAATTCATGACAAAAAAAAAGGAAGTGTCATTTAGCAGAATATACAATCTTCAAGTTGTCTATCAATTAGTACTTAAAAGGG
>JAURVB010011946.1:0-28398 GCA_033002965.1 Piper betle | reverse complement strand
AAGAATAAGAAAATTTTCCTCTTGTCCCCCATCCCAGTTCTCTGATGTCAGAGGCGCTGCCGGCCCTCGACTTCTTACCAGAGACGGTAAAGATTGAGGTTACCAACACCCATGGCCTCTTGTTTTGTGTCGGTTTGCACCATGGACGTAACTACTATGCGTGCAAGCCAACAACTAATCAATGGACACAAATATTCAAACCATAGTTTTAAAACATTTTTTACTTCAAAAAATCTTCAAGTCAGCTCCACTTGGTAGCTTATTGAGTCAAACTCTATATATGACTCCATTCTAACTAATTTACAATTAACTCCCCAAATCATGTATAAAAGGTATTAAAATATATTATCTTTCTCTCGGATTAGTTAAATCAATATTTTTTAAGTAAAATAAATCATATATTTATCAAATTCAAGTGTCCAAAGATCAATATATTCTAATTTGATACAAATATTTATTTATATAAATAATAATGACTCTGAATTGGCTTGGAGTCGGAGTTGGCTCCACTCCATGACTTGTCGAGTTGAATACTAATTTCGAGTTTTTTAACTATGACTCAAACCCAGGATCAGATAAAGACCCCCAAGATGGACATGGTGGTTGCCTTCAAGCACAATATTCTAACGTTCAAGATTGTTAGGATTTCAATGTACAACAATGGAAAGCCCCAATTATTCTGTTGGGAAGTGTTTGATTCGGATAGTTGGAAGTAGACGACACTCGATCCCATACAATTTTTAACGGGCAGTTCGAAATGATCAGTACGCGAGATATGGATGGGTTTGGTGGTGAAGGTGTTTCTGTTGGCTTGCCTACAAGAACAATGTGAATGCCCAGATCATGGCCTTTGAAATATGGAAAGAGGAGTTGAGGACCTTGCAAATACCCCAAGAGTCATTGACTGATAATTATGATAGAGTGTTGGTAAGCATAGATGGAAACTTGGGCTTCATTTCTTATCCAAACGAATTGGAACGGAATGTATGGGTTATGCCAAGCATGGTGGATCATAGATGGGAGAAGAAAGCGAGATTCAATGTTCAGGATGACATTTGGGTGGTGGGAACTTCTTGATCTTGTTATCTTTGTTGTTGATGACGTCCTGTTTATGCTTGCCGGTTCATCAACGAATCGTGTGCGGTAAGAGTATCAATTCTACTTCTTTTGTATGCTACGAGTAGTTTCACGTCTAATACAGAGTTGCCTTCTTGTTTTTCAGGTGTAGCTTGAACCTCAAAGACATGAGTTACATGGATGTAAATGTGGATCGGGAATTATACAGTCCGGACAGAGTATTTTTCTTTGAATCTGATCATTTCCCATGCAAAACTGGCAAGCGGCAACGCGGCGAATGAGGCTAATTAGGGCTTAATGAAGCTGGCTAAGCTAAAATTAGAGTTTGGATTGTTAGAAATATTATTTAATTTCTATTTATTATCAAAAGGTTATGCTTCTCTTAAAGGTAAAATCTTCTGATGAAAAGTTATTAACTAAATAGTGTTACTATTCGGCGATACCTCCTCACTCTTTATAAATAATTTATGTGTCCGATTAGAACAAGACACATGTCACAGAAAAGTTAGCTCAGACAGTCTTGTTTAACCTATAGGAATTAGATAATTTCCGATTCGTGATCTTATCTAGACTGGAGGTGCAATTTTTGCTGTGTATATGAGGTAAGTAATTTATACTACTTTGCTATTTTGATTAAATAAGTTTAATCTTCATGGACAAAAGAATTTCATGGTCCGTTGATCAAGAATGAGGCTAATTGGTATTAGCTAGCAGCTGATACTCATATCTAAGTTAAATTTAATATTATCAGTTGGATTCCAATGAGGATTGGATAATGAGGGCAATTTTATCTTTATAAAAAAAACTATAGCTATATCTGTTGGATTATAATGAGGATTGGATAATGAGGGTAATTTTATCTTTATAAAAAAATTGCAGCAATATCATTTAATTGGGTTGGCAGATTTAAAAGTTATTGGTATTCTTCTATCAACAACTACTGATACATTGGCACACACATATCTGGCACTTATAATAGTAACTTTCTTTATTGTGCATGAAAAAAAAGACTTTGTCAAGTATTAGTTATAGGCTTCAAAATCACAAATAATTTATTTTTTACTCCAGAGAATCCTCCACTCCACTCAACTTTAGAAAGTCTTGTATATGTTCAAGTATATATGCGTCCAGATATTATTATATTGTTGGGATATTAGACAGATATTTAAATAATCCAATATTAGATTATTAGATTTGAAAAACATCCAAAATAGTTATGCGGTATCTTCAAAGAACAAAATATTACATCCTCTCTTATCAAACGGCAAATCAATTTGAGGTCATTAGGTATTCTAATTCCGATTTTTCTGGATGCCAAAATAGCCATCAATCCACTTTTGCATAGCTATCTGCTAGTTGGAGAAGTTATATCTCGGAGAATTGCTAAACAGACACGTGTACCTTCTTCCACCATGGCGACTAAATTCATACTATGTTATGAGGCATCCAATAATGGAATATAGTAGCGGAATCTTGTCACAGGGTTGCATATAACACCATGGGGACTTTGAACTAGTTCCTGAAAAATTCAAGTATTACATCTAAAACCCGAATAAAACTAGACACACAAGGAGCCAAGTAGAGAAGAGGGAAAGGGATTCCTATAGACTTGGATGAGTGAAGCTCAATGTCTTAAATCGACTACCTCATTTTGTGTAACCTAGCACAGAGATGGAAACCAAATCACACTCAGATTACATTGGCACACACATCGAGGCAATGACTCAACACATGCACAATACATGACACTTAATTATCTTCATTATTTATTTAATTTCACATTAAGACACATTAGTTATCTTAAGTTAGGATTTACTTAGTTGGAAAAGTCTAATACTTGAGTTTTACCGAATGGACTTAACTGGATGATTTTTCCTATAGACCAAAAGAGGCTCAGATGGGGTGAAATTTGAATCGGTGGACCCTAACACTCTAAGAGTTGGATACAAAATTTACCAAGTATTGGCCTATTGGCCAACATTGTAAATAAGGCCTAAAGTAAGGTGCTGGGAACAGTGTTATTGTGCCACACACCAAGTTTCCTAAGTCTTGTTCATGTGCTTGAGACTCCAAATGGGCCTGGGTGAATTGGTAGAGTTATCCAAAATTGTGGTCTTAAATCCTGTAAAATTTTAAGTCCAAACTCTAATGATTTGAGACTAAGTGGACTAGAGAATGGAAGGCATTGACTAAGTCATTTCTTGATCTAGCTGGACCTAATGGGGTTGTGAAAATCATAACGCAAGTTCTACTTAGCCAATGTCTCTCAAATTTTAGTGAAAGACTGTTAGGACAAACCTTAAGGTCTTGGTTAAATTTCAAAAATTTCACTGCCAATAACTAATTTTTTGGATTTTACATTCGTAGCTAAAGAACTAGGATTTCACCATGTGATCCTGCACAGTCTAGAAAATTGGATTAACTAACCACATAAATGATTTTTAATTAACACCAAAATTTACAAGTTTCCATTAAAAACTTGGTAAGTCCTTATCTAATTTTTAAAGATTTTATTAACATCTATTAATAAGCTCACCACGGAGCACAAGCATAGAGCATTACATAGGACATCAATAGCACAACAAGAACAACATACGGTTAAGGTTTTGTTCATGCCTTTAAAGTGGTTGTCTGAGTGTGTTGTTTTTACAGGAGCAAGCCAACACAATGATCTACTAATATGGAAAATATGGTCATCAACAAAAACCTACATTAGAGTTTAAAAATTTGAGAAATTGGCGATCAAGTCACAATGACCATAAAAGCTGTCACATTTTGCCAAGTTTAACCCCCTACATTCTCATACATACCATAATAGACAAAATTATAGGCATAAAAGTTGTAGATCTATCATTTATGAAAACAAGAAGGCCAATCAACGGCAAAAATACCATCTATAACATGAGTTATACATTTTCTACCAAAATAGTGCAAATCAATGACCACAGAGAATTTATAAATTCATAACTATTTTCATAGGCATGCAAATGATATGATTCCAAAGCCTAAAACCTCCTAACATACAAATATACATGAAAAAAACGTGATACATATAAAAACTTCCTAACCTCCTCAGCAGATTTTATCCTCGACCTAGGCACCTATCAACTGGTCCTCTTAACTAGTGTCTCTACAGCATCATCATCAAGAAGAGCAACTAGATCCGTATTATCCCCTAATAAAGCTGTAGAACCAATTTATCTAATGGGAAATTGGTAGGCTCATCCACAAGTCCATGGAAGCGCTGATCTGTTAATGGTACTAAAGTCGGATCGATAGTTGAACTAATGTAGATGACAATAAAATCAGATATATAGCTTTATCCTTTATAATTTTTCCCAACATATATCAATTTTATTCATATCACAAATTATTCTTGTAATCAAGATCTTGCTATATTATTTGATGTTCATAGAATGGAGTTAATTCGAAGTTGACTCGAAGCATGTTGCCTAGACATTGTGAATTATGAGAATTATACTTTGTTTCTAATCTTTAATTTTATAAATATAAAAATATATGTTTTTGAAAACAAAGGCATTTTAATAGTATGTAAATTGAAAAAATCAAGATAATGGAGATAATAAAAAGCATAAAATATATTGTAACTTAATTAATTTAATTACTTGCTTAATGAACTGTTAAACCACATTAAGTAACTTAATCAAGGTTTCAGATTACATTTGCACTTAGTTAGAAAAGTCCAATACTTAGGTTTAATTGAATGGACTTAACCAGATGATTTTGTGGATGGGCCAAATGGTGTCCAAATGAGCTGAATATTTGGACAAGTGGGCCATGACACTCTAAGGCTTACGTGTAAATTGGTAAAAGTGCTGGCCCATAGGCCAACATGGCAAATAAGGTCTACTAAAGTCGGGCTAAGGTGCTGGGAATAGTATTCCTGGGCCACGCATCAATTTTTCTAAGTGTAGTACATGGATTTGGAGACTCCAAATAGGCCTAGGTCAATGGACCTAGTTGGATAACACCGTGGGCTTACCATGGAGTACAATCTCATAGTATGGCAAAGCAGACATACATCACAAGGAGCACATCAAGAAATTAGGAGTTTTGTTCAGACCTTTTAAGTTAGTATATTAGTGTGAAAATTTCAAAGGAAAAGCCCACACATAGACCTACAAGCATGCAAAAGTTGGAAATCACCCGCACACATTGACACATGCAGAAATATTGCCTACTTGGCAGCTTCCACAAGTGGTCTATCATAAGATTAGTGAGTGTAGAGTTAACTGTCACTTACATGTGTGTTTGGGCTGAACATGTCTTCGCAGGAAATATTATAATGACTATAGAATAAATTAGAAAGTGTAGCATTTGGTGCAGATGTCGCTATCAACTCCTTGGTGCAGATGTCGCTATCACCTCCTTGTGAGTTTTCTTCTTCTTTCATAGTGGGGTGCACATGACTAGGATTTACCAACTTACTCATGATCTATGTTTTACACTTCCCTACAAAAGGCAATATTAATTCAAAATTTGAATCCAATATTGTTAATATTTCTATTTTTATTTGTATTCATGAGAATTCCTATTTTTAGCAAAATTGACAAGGAAAACGATGCAAAGGCATGGACATTGTGTATGAAAACTATAAAAATAGTAACTCTTTTCAAGAGTTATTAGCTTCCACCACCCATGGCATCCTGAGTTGTGCAGGTTTGCTCCATCAAGGTAGTTACTATGTGTGCAAGCCCACCGGTAAAGAATGGACCGCAATGTCAATGCCCACACCTAGGACCGGAAACAACTTCCCTCAAGATGGACAAGGTCATTTCCTTAAGGACAATATTCTAAGGTTCAAGATAGTTAGGGAAGTATAAAAGGGCGTCTCAATTAATATTCACTTGGGAAGTGCTTGATTCTGAAACTTGGTGGCGGACCAAACTCAAGTACATCCAATCTGTACTAGGTAGTGTGGAAATGGTATTACACAGGGTATGCATGATAGGTTTGGTGGCAAAGGGATGTTTTGTTGGATTGCCAACAAGAAAAATGGGAATGCCCAGATCACGGTTTTTGATGTATGGAGAAATGAGTTGAGGTCCTTGCAAATACCCAGACAGACATTAATGAACAGAATTGGTAGGAGGTTGGTAAAGATAGATGGAAACTTGGGCTTTATTTATCCTCCTGATGGATTGGAACATGCTGCCAAACATGGTGGATCAAAGATGGGAAAGGAAGATGAGATTCAACATGCAGGAAGACTCTGGGTGGTATAGACTTCTTAATCTTGTAAGCTTTGTGGTTGATAAGGGTCTTGTTCATGCTTCCAGCTTCAACAATGATGAATCATATTTGGTAAGTACTCTTGACGTACTATTCTATTTATAAGACTACATATTAATGCATTTGTTTTCATATGTTATTATAAATTAAAAGCTTTATGTATGCGTGGAATTATTTGGTTTTCTTATTTTTTAGGTTTTACTTGAATCTCGAAGACGAGTTTTACGGACATGAAAATGGATGACAATGGTGTACGTTTCTGATGCTGTCTTATTTTCTTATCACATTATTTCACATGGAATGTGGTGGTGCTCGGCAGAATTTTTGAAGCTAGTTAAGCTAAAATAAAGCTTGGGAAAAAGAATATCATCATTGGCGAATTAAGAATATATTTAGTTTGTTTTATTTGAGTTATGATAAGTTTTCATTTGTTCATTGTTTTGCCTCTGGTTTCATATTATTTTCTTGCTTGTTTCCTAATTTTTTTAGTCATTGTGAGTGATTTTGTGAGATGATTATGATATATCATGGGAGGTTTGATTGCACATTTTTTATTTTTTATACTATTTTTGAGTTGTTTATTACATATTTATAATATATTTCATGTTAAGGATTCATGTGGAGTGGACCCATTTGATTTAGTGCAAAATGGTACATAATTGCAAAAGTTGTCTAACCAATCTACGTTATTGCGGCTGCACTCCGACACTGCACATTAAAGTTCGAACTGACATTTTGAAGATTAATAAAGGTGCTATCTTTTAGCGTTATAACTTATAAGGAGAGTATTTAACTGAAATTTGTATGGGAAATGTGAAAGGTTGGAAATATATTTATGACACTCATTAATGTCATGTTGTATTTCTCATGTAATCCTAACCCAAAAAGGGTTCTTCCCATTCCATTTTAACATGATCATCCTCAGTTCGGAAAAGTACTCTAAATCATAGGAATAAGAAATATGTGTTTTTCAAGGCTACACATCTCATCTTCTTCTTATTTCTATTTTATTTTTAAATCTAAATTGTTATAAGTATATTTTGAGTTTTCATACATAATATCATGGAATTCCGCCAATGTTTTTGCATTGCCGGTCCCAAGCCCGTATAAAGGATGAGGGTTGGCATCACGAAAGGGCATCTTACCATCAAAAATTTTGTCATTTCTAATTGTATGGATTCCTAGTTAAAGGTCTATGCCCCTGACATCCTTTGGGTACTAGGTAGATAAAAAAGAAAAAGAAATATATATATATATAACATCACGGGACTTTTTATTGATTATTAATATTGATTTCTATTTTCCTTTTTTTCTTTAAGATTTACATGATTATTTGTTGGCTTTGATTTAATGACAATTTATAACTTGATCACTTAGGAATTATTTTGTTGTGTAAGCTGCCTTGGAAGAGATGTTCGTGCTAGACCAAGGACAACAACATACAAACAGCCGAGGTAGGAGTATTGTCTGGGAGTTGTATGCAATCATATAAGCTAAACTTAATGTACTCTTCAATTTGAGCATAGCTAGGAATAAAAAGGTTGGATTAAAGTGTAAGTCAAAGTGAAATCGGAAGATAAGCTTAGATAAATTAAGGTGAGGTTGATAATCATTTCTCAAAGAATAATTTGGAAAATAGCAATGAAATATTAATATGAAGTAAAAAGGGAAGTGTTCTTTCATTTGATGCACACTTTCTTTTAGTTGCATATTTTATTTTCTATATTACAAAATCAATATCTTTTTTCTAAGCATCCAATAGTTTATTAACTTGACTTTTGATCATTCTAATCTCAGTGGAGATGATAATCTTAAATACTACTTGATCATCGGTCACCTTGCCAAATTCTTAAAAGCACATCAAGTTAATGACACCGCTGTCAGGGATTAGTTCTCAATCATTTCCTTATTGATTGGCTATTGTTTGTTTGTGTATGTATTGTAGAAATTTATCCAAAAAAAAAATTTTAAATTAAAAATTTTATCCTTCCTTGATCTCATGTACGAATATGAGAAAAAGTTGAAGTTCGGAACTCTTTCCTCTTGATCTAGAGATTGAGCAAACATTTTTTACATGGCTTCGTACAAATCGACAACAACATACGATGAATCCACACAGGGAACATCCCAATAACGATTGACTTGCAGTTTGCAGATCAAGCAATTGTTCACCATTTAACTTAACTAAATTCAGAAATGAAATAATATCTTTTTGTCAAAACGAGTCTGAATCTTTTTATGATGGTTGGGAGCGTCCAAACCATGGTTTGCACACATGGATGACAATCCACACATTCGACAATGGTTTATTAATTCAGACTAAATATTTTGTAGATACGGCAGCCAACAGTTATATTTTTTTCTAAAAACTATAGGGAAGCCTATGATTTAATTGAAAAAATGTCTAGGAATCACTAACATGTTTAGGATAGACAAGCCGAGTGCAAAAACTCTCAAGGTGCATATGAAATTGATGTTATCTCAGCTTTGTCTACCCAAATTGCTATTGTTCAAGAGATTAGATTCCCTATCAATTGCTGCATCTGCTAATCCTATCTCACAACCACTTACTATGAGTTCTGTTCTTTGTGGTCACAATCATTCATATGATATTTGCCCACATAAGTTTGAGCCCATTCAATTCCTTGACTACTCTAGAAATCAGAATAATCCATATTCCAATACTTACAATCCTAGGTCGAGAAAACATCTTAATTTTTCCTGTTCAAGCCAAACTTCATCAAGTAGCAATCCAAACCCTATACTAGCCCCACCACCAGGTTTCCACCAAGTTCCTAGAGGGCCAAGTCAGTTTTTTCCTCAGGAGAAGAGACTTTCCAATGGGGACCTCATGATCTAATTGTTGGTGTCTCAAAATGCAACAATGAAAAATCTAGAGACACAACTCACTCAGCTCAACACCACTCTCCTTGGTCGTTTGCAAGGTACTTTACCATCGGACACCCAACCTAATCGTGAAGATAAGGAACAATGCAATGTTGTCACTTTGAGGACTCGTAAAACTCTCGAACTAAGGGATAAGTTCGAGGAGAAAGGTTGTCACTGTTATGCTGGCCCAGTGTCTAGACCAGTTATTGTTCAAAGTCCACAAGTTGCACTCGAACCATAGACATTCCGTCTACACCTACTCAGCCTACACCTTCATCGGTTCCCTTTCCTCAATGCTTAGAAAGTGACCATACGATAAGCCATTGCCACAAATTTTTGGAATTGTTCAACAAGTTGCAAATCAATATTCCATTTGTGGAAGCTCTTGCGCAAATGCCAAAATATTCCAAATTCATAAAAGGCATCCTCAAGAAGAATAGGGAATTGAGTGGCAACCAAACTATTGCTCTAATAGAAGGTTAGGTTGTAGTGTTGTTCTTTAGAAACGGCTCCCTCCTAAATGAAAGGATCCTGAAGCTTTTAAGATCCTTGTCGATTTAGGAGAGGAATTTTTTGGGAATGCCATATGTGATCTAGAAGCTAGTAGCAATCTCGTCCCATTTTCTATCTTTAAGAGGCTCAATATACGTTCATGTCTTCAAAAACACATTACACTTCAGCTTGTTGACCGTTCCTATACCTGCCCAACGGATGTATTTAAGGGTGTCATAGTTCAAGTAGGTGCAGTTATCTTTCCAGATGATTTTGTTGTCAAAGATATGGAGAAGGATAGGGAGATTCATTTGATCTTAGGTCGACCATTGTTAGCTCCGGTTGAGCTTTGATTGATATTGCTATGAGATACCCAGAGGAAGATAATGATGATGATTTTGAGGAATGTAATTTCCCGGGGCTCTCATCCATGTCTAGGATCCTAGATTTCTCCGATCTGTTGCAGCTTGCACTCACCTCGTGAAGATGTCCTAGAGATTCCCAATTTTCCAGAGTTAGTTCGTACCTTTGACTCTTTTCAAGCTATTCATGCTCAATTTGAGGCACTTCGCGTTTCAGACAGTGTTACCACAAGTCTAAAATCATCTATTGAGGTTCCTCCTTAGCTTGAAATGAAACCTCTTCCTGAACATCTTAGATATGCATTCTCAGGGGAGTCTTCCACTCTGTCTGTCATCATTTCATCAGCTTTGTCACCTAAGCAACAGGAAAAATTACTTAATATCTTTAGGGATCACAAATTAGTCATAGATTGTACAATAGCTGATATTTGGGGGATTAAGCCATCTTTATGCACACACAAGATCTTTCTTGAAGGGGCAAAACCTGTTGTAGGTTCTCAATATCATTTAAACCCGAACATGAAAGATGTTATAATGAAAGAAATGCACAAATGGTTAGACTTCGGCATCATCTACCCCATCTCTAATAGCTTGTGGGTGAACCCAGTACAATGTGTTCTGAGGAACGGAGGAATTACTGTCGTGCCTGATGAAAATAATGAACTAATTCCTACACTCACTGTCAGTGGATGGCATGTTTGCATGGACTATCGCAAACTCAATCAACCTACGAGGAAGGATCAATTTACTCGACCTTTTGTTGATCAAATGTTTGATAGAGTTGCTGGTCATGATTTCTATTGCTTTCTGGATGAATATTCTTGTTATAACCAGATATCTACCTTACCTATCTTTTTGGTACCCTTCCTTTTTGACACATGCCATTTGGGCTATGCAATACCCTTGGTACTTTTTCGTGTTGCATGTTGTCTATTTTTTATAAGTTTATTGATAATAGTGTTGAAGTTTTTATGGGTGATTTTTTTGTCTTTGGTTTTTCATTTGACTTTTGCTTACATATTTTGTCTCAGGTTCTCAAGAGGTGTTAAGAGACCAACCTGGTCCTAAATAGAGGATAATGTCATTTCATGGTCCAGGAAGTCATTGCCCTTAGTCACCATTTATCAAGTCAGGGATTGTAAATAGATAAAGCTAAAATTGTTATAATTGGAAAATTACCAGCCCCTATTTCTGTAGAGGATGTCCCTAGTTTTTTAGGACACATTGGTTTTTATCCGAGATTTATCAAAGATTTCTACAAGACAGTAAAACCTCTTTCTTCTCTTCTTGAGAAAGATGCTCCATTTGTGTTTTCCGATGGGTACTTAAATGTTTTTAGCAATTTGCAGGAAAAACTTACTTCTTCACCAATTCTCACCACTCCTGATTGGAGTACTCCTTTTAAATTGATGCGTGATGCAAGTAATTTTACCATTTTAGGCTAAAGGAGGAAAAATTATTTCACACAATTTCCTATTTGAGCAAAACTTTTAATGATGCTCAATTCAATTATTCAACTAATGAGAAAGAATTACTTACTGAGGAATATGCCTTTTAGAAATTCTGGTCATGTCTCGCAAGTTCTAAGGTCATAGTTTTCACTGATCATGTTGCAATCAGGTATGTAAGGACCAAAAGGATGGCAAACCACGTCTAATTCATTGCTTCTTCAAGAGTTTGACCTTGAAGCTCGTGGTCGGAAGGGTCCTGAAAACTCTCTTGCCAACCATTTGTCTAGGAAGTGAGAATTCTAATTTTGAGAGTGTTCCTATCAATGATAAATTCCTCAATGGGTCTTCTGAGAGTGTTCTTTTGAAACAGTCATCTCCTCCTTGGTATGCAAATACTGTTAATTATTTAACCATCCAGGTGATTCCATCCCACTTAAATCCACAACAAAAGAAGAGATTTCTTCATGACGTCCAGTGCTATTTCTGGGATGAACCTTATTTGTTTAGAAGGTGTGCAGATTAGGTGATACGTCGATGTATTCCTGAGAGTGAGGTCGCTGACATTCTGTTCCATTGTCATTCTTCTAGTTATGTCGGACATTTCATTGGGAACAGAACTGCTCGGAAAGTTCTTCAATCCGGTTTCTATTGGCCCACTCTTCTGTGATGCCAACGCATATGCTCTTTCTTGCGATCGCTATCAAAAGGTAGGGACTATTTCTCAATGTCATGAAATGCCTTTAAACAATATCTTAGAGGTCAAGTTGTTCGATGTTTGGGGCATCAATTTAATAGGTTCCTTTGTGTCTTCTTGTTCAAACAAGTATATACTCGTGACAGTTGACTTCTTATCTAAGTGGGTTCGAGGTCATTGCTCTCCTACCAATGATGCTAAGGTTGTGGTGAGATTCCTAAAAGCATATTTTTGCCATATTTGGTACTCCTCGTGTTATTATTAGTGATGGGGATTCTTGTTTCTACAATAAGCAATTCAAGTCTCTTTTGGCCAAATATCATATCAAGCATAAAGTTGCTACAACCTATCATCCACAAAGCAGCGGTCAAGTTGAGGTTTTTAACAAGAGATTAAGTGTATTCTTAAGAAAATTGTGAGTCTCACTCGCAAGGATTGGTCTCTTCGGTTGGATGATGCATTATGGGCATATCATACACCCTACAAAACACTTCTTGCTATGTCTCCCTATCGGTTAGTCTTTGGGAAGTCTTATCATTTGTCGGTAGAATTAGACCACCATGCCTATTGGGATATCAAGAAGTTGAACTTTGATGCCCAAGCTTGTGGAGAACGTCTTTTACAGCTTAATGAGTTTGATGAGTTTCGTCATGAGACAAATGAAAATGCAAAACTGTATAAGGAAAAGACCAAGCAATGACACGACAGTTGTATCTTACCTAGAACTTTCACTCCAAGAGAGCAAGTATTGCTATATAATTCATGTCTTAAGTTATTTTCGGAAAAATTGAAATCTAGGTGGAGTGGTCTAATTATTGTTGTTGAAGTATTTCCTCATGGTACCATAGAACTTCATGATCCATCCGATGGGCACCAATTTAAGGTGAATGGCCACAGATTGAAGCACTATTTGGGAGGAAGTCTCTTAGAACATTGTTCCCCGGTTTCTTTGGCGGACCCTTAGGGGTTTGGGTTATGTCTAGATAAAGATGGTAAACCTAGCCCTTCTTGGGAGCCAACCCAAGCCGGTCTAGTATGTTTAATCATTGCAACCTAACTTTGTTGATTTTATTTTTGTAGGTTTTTGCATACCACCATTCATGGAGATAGAGTTTCCTCCTATCATCTTTTTTCCTTGAGAGGGGATGCCTTATCCTTTCTTTTTTAGTTTTTACACATGAAGACATTACTTATTTCAAGTTTGAGGTGGAGAGATTTTTTTTATGGTGGTTGCCTTTTTAGGAGTCTTTTTATCTCTAAGTCAATTATTGATGAAGAGATATTCGAGAAATTTTGACTGGTGATTTTTGTTGTGCCAAGTGCTAGCAAATGATAGATGATAATTGCACAAAAGTGTTGAGCATAAGTATGTTAGCCAAATTCTCATTCCATCATATGTCCTTTCTCAATTCTGCTAGATGAGGAATATGCTTCAATGTCATATATATATAATAGACACACACACACATGGACCCTTTTTAATTGAATTTTGTGAACCTCTATCCTGGTTGTTAATTTTAATCTAACAGTTTGCATTTGTCGGTATTTTAGGAACTAGCCATAACCATCCATCTGTAACTACCTAATGTAAATCATTAGATTAGTAAAATAGGCCTAGCGTGCGGGCTGGTGCCCGGGCATCATAAGACTAGAAAATTCCAGTAGTTAGCACCCGAGCGCTAGTGTGTGGTTATGAACCGCATTGGTTCATTTTTTCTGGCTTATTAACTTTATCTTCTCCAAAGGTGGTACTTTTTCACTTGGTTTTTTCACCGTTTTTCATCTCTCTCCCTCTTTTGGTGAATATCTAGAAAGTTTGGGCAATCAAAGTTGATTTAATAGAGTTTTCTTCAATGATCATGTTGTGTGACTAAAAGTGTATACTCTCCACTTTGCTACACTCAAAGAGAAAGAAAATCCATCTTATCTTCGATACAAATTATCGGTAGAAGACCCTAATGTAAAGGGTTGTAATTTTGTATTAAAGAAAGCATCTTCTGTGTGCCTTGGATTCGAGTTTTCATCATCAAATTATTTATTTTGTGTGGCTTCAATTTATTAGGTGCGCAATGTTCAATATTCTTCTAATTAATATTTTTCCAACGTAATATTCAAAAATATATTCTTTTAAAAATGTATATATAGTAGAAGTCACTGTAGTAGATATTTTATTTTATTTTTATCCATTTATATTGTATTGTATACATGAATATAAGAACAAGGAAAAGAAATTCAAAATATATTAGGACATTACAATTATTTTACATACTGAAAAACACAAGGTACTTGAACAAAAAAAATCTTAGAGATAAAGTGTAAATGAGGATGAACAATTTTGTTAAGGGTTTGTTTGGTTGTCCTGAAATTATATTAAATAAATATAAAATTTGGAGGTCATAAATTTTATTATGTTTGGATTTCTTGAAATTTAGTCAAAAAATTTTAATTTTTGTCAAAGTAAGTCTATGTAAAAATTTTACAAAACAATATTCTCTTGTGAAAAATAAAGAAATTAGGGAAAATTTTAGGAGGCATATGCATATGCACATGGGAATGAACATTTCATTTTCATCTTATTTTTCTATCATCCAAACATATAATAAAAAATTTTAAATTTTTCGTGTCATTTCATTTCATTGAATTTTTTATTTTCATTTACACTATTTTCATGCCAACTAAATGAAACCTAAATATTTGTTTAGTTGTGCTAAAATTATATGAAATAAATATAAAATTTAGAGGCCACAAATTTTATTGTATTTGGATATCTTAGAAATATACTTAAAAGAAATTTCTATTTGGGTCAAAGTATAAGTCTTTGTAAAATTTTACAAAGCAACATTTTTTATGAAAAACAAAATAAACTGAGTGAAATATTGAGAGGCATATGCACAAACAAATGGGAATGAATACTTCATTTTCATATTATTTTCTTACTATCCAAACTTGTAAAGTAAATTCATAAAATTTTCATGTCATTTCATCTAATTGCATTTTCTTTTCATATGAATTTTTTTATTTACACCATTTTCACGCCAACAAAACAGACCCTAAATGATATTCTCTCTAATTTGATGAACATGACTATCTCTTGCAAGCAAAATAAGACGATTGCACGAAGAGTCACACCCATTTGCAAGGAATTTGTGAGGAAGAGAGTTATTGATTACACTTAAAGTCATAACTGACTAGCCACATCCTTCGTAAATGGTTACATTCTTTGCATAAAAGAAGCTTAGGCATTATTTTATTAGCAAGATTGGGAGTCTCCTCTTTGTAATGAATAGTCACAAGACCACTCGAAGAGCCATAGTTCGTCTCTCAAACCCTTGTTGTTTGCATAAATTACATAAATAATAAATAAAATAAACTAATATGTTATTATTATTATTATTATATTATATTGGTGTGCGAGTTACTTTGTAAAACGAGGAGTCACAAGCTTACCAAAGAGTCATACTTCTTAATACGACAACAATGTTTTTTATTTTTGGAATTTTTTTTTGTTAATAATGTCTCCCACGATTAGGGCTAGATTTTTATGAAGCCTGGTGAATTATATATATCACATATAGAACAACTTGAGAGCTCTGTTGTGCACAGCCATTGAAGCCCGGTGAATATATTATATATATATCACATATAGAACAGCTTGAGAGCTCTGTTGTGCACTGCCAATGGTGACCATGTCAAAATTAGAGGCCATTGATACCCAAGAGAAGAAGAAGATTAATCTGGTCTCATCTGATGTAATCTTTGAGATCCTAATCAGGACAGATATTGAGTCCTTCCCAATCCTAAGATGTGTCTGCAAGGAATGGTGCAACCTCCTCTCCCAACCCCAATTCATGCACCGCCACCATCAAAGGTCCAGAACCGTCCGCGGCTACATACTCCGGCCAAAACCCGACCAGGCTCCGGCGAATGCAATCTCCTTCACCCCCCATATGGGACTTCCGTTGTCGGAGGCGCTGCCCCCTTTTGACTTCTTACCGGAGCCGGTGACGATCGAGGCTTCGACCACCCATGGCATCTTGTGTTGTGTAGGTTTGAAGCATCGACGCAAATACTATGTGTGCAAGCCCACCACGAAGCAATGGACCACAATACCCCCACCCAAGACCAGATACAAGACCCTCAAGATGGACATGGTCGTCGCATTCGGGGACGACAATGTTCTAAGTTTTAAGATTGTTCGGTTATCAAATTACAAAGGTAATCTCCAAATATTCCATTGGGAAGTGTTCGATTCGGACAATTGGAATTGGACCGAACTCGATCACATCCAATCTTTCATGGGAAGTATGGACTTGGACACACACAGTATACGCAAAGGATTTGTGGTGAAGGGGCGCTGCTTCTGTTGCCCCGTGAACAGCAACGATAGGGATGCCCAGATCATGGTTTTTGATATCTGGGCAGAGAAGTTAGAAACCTTGCAATTACCCCAAGAGGCATTGAACGATATTGGTATTAGGTTGGTGAACATAGATGGGAACTTGGGCTTGATTTCTTCTCCCAGTGAAAGGAAGTATAATATGTGGGTGATGCCCAGTTTGGTGGATCAAAGATGGGAAAAGAAATTGAGCTTCAATATGCAGGAAAACCATTGGTGGTGGGGAATGCTTCTGTCTCTTGTTAGGTTTGTTGTTGATGATGTGGTCCTCTTTATGCTTCCATCTTCGACCATGAATCGTATGTGGTAAGAGTATGAATTCAACTTCTTTTGTATGTTATTATAAATTAGTTAAAAGGTTATTGTTTGACGTAGAATTTGGTGTTCTTGATTTTCAGGTGTAACTTGAACCTCAAAGACAAGACTTACAAGGATGTGAATGTGGATGATAGAGTGTACATTCCTGAGACAATCCTTTTCTTCCAATCTGATTTTTTTCCATGCAAGATTGGCAGCCGGCAACGTGGTGGTGTTCTGAGTATAATGAATTAGCTGGCTAAAATATAGATTGGACAAGAGAATATCATAGTCTGATTATCAAGAACAATAGTTTGTTTTTCTGGTACTTGTCAAACAATATACAAGTGTTAACTTTCATTATATTTTTGGCTTTTATGAATATTTTTTTGAACTTAGTAAATTTTTATACTTATTATTGATAATTTTAGATATATAGATAAAGCTAGGGCTATTAAACGAGTGAGCGAGCCGAGCTCAACTGGTGCTTGAACTCGACTTGAATTACTCGAAATTCGTTTGAACTCGCTCAGATCGAATGAGTTTTGAACATATATACTCAAAATCAACTCGAACTTATATGTTATGAGTTTAAGTCAGCTCGATATCTAGACTGTTTAACTCGACAAGCTCGAAACTAACTCATTTAGGGCTTATTTTGACAAGCTCGAAACCAACTCATTTTGGAGTTCGAAATCAGCTTGATTATAAAGTCAAAAGTAACTCACAAGGCTCGCTCAATTAGCAGCCCTAAATTTTATGATTTTTCTTCCCCAATTTTCTTAGGGTGGAGGAAATTATTAATAATGGAAAGCATATCCAACAAAAAATGATATTAAATAATGGGGTTTGTCGTTCTCTAAACTGAGCTATCCCGATACTTTATTATTTTATTGTATATAAATAAATATAACTAGTTACAATTAAACTTATTAATATATATATATATATATATATATATATATATACTATCTTAGCCGAGGGCAGATAATGTTTATGTCTCAAACTTTAATCTGGAATGTTATGTTATAAGGACGACCCAGATTTGATAAAAAAGCAAAAAATAAAAAATAAAATACCCCCACCACCACGATCATTTAGTACGTAGTCAATAATATTATTTATTTATTATTTTAAATATATTTTGAGTAGGCAAGTGATATTATATATATTATTATATTATACTATCAAGTCGAATTCGAGTCAAGCTATGAGTCGATTTCGTGTCAAATTCGAGTTATAACCAAGTTAAGTTAAGTCGAATCAAATATTGTCTTGCTCAAATTCGACTCGTAGGAAACCTCGAGTATTTAAATGTCGAGTTTCGAGTCGAGTCGAAGCCAAGCCAAGCCAAACTCTAAATGCTCACGAGCTGGCTTGCTCAATTAATAGCCTTAGATAAAAGCTACTCTTAGCTTGTGAGAGAAAAGATGGTTGTCTCACTTAATATACACTACATTCGCATAGGGAGAAGAATTTATTGAATTTTGGGAGTAATTAATTGAAGAAAGCACCTACCATGACGTGTCTAGAATTATTTTTCTTTTGATTTGGATTAATTTCCATCTTACTTGGTACTTTTGTCATTCATTATTTCTATTGTCATTTTTTAGCTTTGCTATTTTGAAATAATAAAGGAGAGAGAATATGAAAATTGCAAACATCTTATGAGATGACAACAAATAAAAAATCAATGAAAGGCCAACAAAAGTAAAAAACCAATTCTAGTGAGACTTGGTTAATCATGTTGGTTAGTTATTTATGCGTGTCCTAGTGCTTATGGTGGAGACATGTAGAAGCCTGCCTACTTTTATCTTTGACCATTAGTTAAGATCTTGTTAGATCCAATGGCCCTAAACATTTTATTAAAAATCTTACGCATCTAAGCTGACTCAGAGTCATTCGACTTCAAGTTGAGTTGGGGTCCTTTATATTAAATTTTTAATTATATAAATAAAAAATATTATATAATATTATTCTTTTGACAATTGAAATGCATAAAGGCATAATTTACATTACTTAAAATATTAATTTAGGTATCTGACCTAAAAGAAAAAATAACATGTTTTGGTAACTTTTATTATATGATTTGAGGAGTCAATTATTAAATCGGTTAGTATGAAGTTTGACTCAACAAGCCATTGAATTGAGTCTACTCGGGAGAGTTTTAGGTCAAAAATGAATTTTAAAATTATTGGGTTAAACCACTTATCAACTCTTAGGCATGACTAATGTCACCACTGTAGCTGTGTTTGTCTAGCCTGCAAATGTATTGGCACACACAACATTACCAACTTCAAGCCACTTTTGACTTTTTTGTAATAATCTTAAATTTGTCCTATACCCAATATTTACGAAGGTAAAATCTAATATAAAATTCTTCAACTTAGGTAATTAATGTTCTTTGAAGAAAATGACTTAGCCTCGTTACAATGCTATTATAGCTAACCAAAGGCCATTTGGAATGGCAATCTAGACGTAGAGGCCAACGGGCCAAAAGGATAAGAATTTTGACGACAGAATTTCTTAAATTAAAAATAAGACCGGTTAATAATACACCGTATATCATGTATACATTCTATATGTTATAAAATGATAGTATGTGTATAAATATACGTTTTTGAACAACAAAGACCAATGATGCTTTTACCATATATGTAGCAAAGAAACAAATGCGATGGTGCTGCATGGTCCCTCTTTATATGCCATAGCCATGAAACAACCAAAGTCATCACGTACTGCACCTCTGCATGGCCACCTTTTTCAGACCATACACCAAAATCATCACCTACTATACAGCCACTCGCATCTCCGGCCTACACTTCACTCCCTTTCTAATTGGTTGGTGGGGGGTGATCGAGATGGTGGAGACCAGGAGGAGCAGGGAGATGGGGTTCAAAAGAGCAGGGAGGATGCGGCCCCAGCCTGCATGGGCTAGGGAGAGTGTCCCGCCGTTGGTTTCGCCGGAGTACCGACGATGGATGGCCGCCGGAGTTAGCCGCGCCTACCGCCGGCGTGCCACTTCTCCCGAGTTCGTCGACCTTTCGGACAGCCCTGAGCGTGGTGATGTTCCTGTGAAGGTCTGGGCTTTTTTTTGTCATCTGTGGGTCATCTTTATTTTCCTGTGTTTATTTGCTATAATATATTGGATCTACAGTACTATATTAAACATGTGACTTTTTTGATGTAGGCAGGTTTTTGTTGTCCATACTTGTCACTGGATCTTGATGGAATGTGCCATTCGAGTATGTAGCATGGGTTTCATTAGATTAAAAGATGAGCAAAGTACTATGCTTAGAATGTTTTTTTTTTTGGGATCCTGATGGCTTAATGTGTCATTCTTGTGCTGTGTTTTTTTATGGGGTACATATATTTTTTCTTTTAATTCGTCACGCTCTGGAGCTTGCTAGCTTGACAGAGTGTACTTGTGAAGTTATAGCTAGTTTCTTGTGATTTGCATGTGGGGTTTTATTAGATTATTACGAGATGAGCAAAGTACTCACTCTGTTAAAAATGTGTTTTATTGAATTTGGGTGGGTTTTTTTCTGTCCATACTTGTCACTGGATCTTTATAGAAGAATGTGTTATTTCTTGTGCTGAGCATGGGTTTGTATCACACTATGGTACTCAAAAGTACTATGTTTGAAATTAAATGTTATGTTTATTCTCTTTATTCCTCATTCTGGAGCTTGATAGCTAGCTTGATAAAATGTCTATGTGCAGAGTTATAGTTTAAGTGATTTCTGAATATATTGATGTGTGTTGACTTATTTGAACTGGTTATTAAAGATGTGCTCTCTGGTCTGGGTGGTGTCTTTTGCAAGTAGGTAGTCAGTGGATCAGTATTCAGTGAATGGCAAAGTGGTCCAAAAGGGTTAGACATTACAAGCTTATTTAGATAATATCATGCTACGGAATGTATTGTTTGATGAGCAATGGTTCAAGATCAAAATATGCCCAAGTAATATATATGTTCGAAATGTGTGTTGTTATAAAAAATGTGCTCTCTGATCTTGGTGATGTTTATTTTGGACGTAGGTAGTCACTGGATCATGTTCAGTTAAGGCAAAAAGGTCTGAAAGGAGGGAAAAGGTTTGAAATCCAAGCTTATGTGGATGTTATAATTATATCATACTGTGATTGTGTACCATTTGTAAAAATGTGTTTTTCCCTCTGGGTTTTCTTTTTCTGAATTTGTTAGACATTGAATCTTGATGTGAGAGGGAACATGAGATCATGCAGTGTTCTTTCTGATCATATTTCTAAGCTTGTTTGTAAACGCGTGTTCTTTGATCTGGGCGTTTTGTTTTACGCGTCAGTTTCTGAATTTTTGAGAAAAGATGAAATCTTTATACAGAAAGCTGAACCTTTATTCAGCCACCAAATTTTTTTAAAAATTGTATTTTTGTTTGTGAGCACTTTGCAGCCAAGAGCCAATACCGTATTGTTCTTAAATTTTAAGAATAGTTCTACTTTAGTTTAATTGCATACCGTATTGTTTTTATATTTTGTGAACCCATCCATATTACGTTTGTTAAACAGTCACCCTTATTTTCTCTATCTAAATTAAGATGATGCAGTTCATCTTAGGAGATTTATTTCATGAGTCTGATATTAAGCATGAGGATTCATTTGTTGATTTCCTAATCTAGTTGGAGCCTTATTTAGTTTATTTCCTATAAGAGAAGTAAGTCGTAATCATATTAGATGATAAGTCTTATTATCCTAGTTATCATGGTTCCACATAAAATAGGAAAAGCTTTCTCTATATGAATACATTAAGGCCTAGAGCCACAAGAAGCTGTGACATTGATGAATATAATTGAAAGAGTTTGGCCAAGAGCCAATATCGTATTGTTCTTGTATTTTAAGAGTAGTTCTAGTTTAGTTTAATTGCATATCGCATCATGAGACCATTACTTGTGCTTATATTTATAAAATGAAATAGTATCACTAGTGGCAGGTTTCAGATGCTACAAGCGGAGTATGTAGGGAAGTACAAGACAAAGAAGCCAGGGTAGACACGGGTAGTAAGGTAGAGGTTGAGAATAAGTTGTATCAGGACGCCCCTGCTGCCAAAACAATGGAGATGGCTACGCCAGTGCAGCCACAGAGACGCAGATTCAAGACAAAAACCACGCATTTGAGAAGGTATAGGAATGCATGGCCAAGGGAGAAGGGAGACTCTTCACAGCAATCAAACTCTGCCCACAGCTCAACTTCTTTGGGAATATCGTCTAACCCTCATGTTTCGATTTCTAAGCCCTTAGACAAGGCATCTTTTGAAGCAGCTGGAGGATTAGCAAAGACCCAAAATTTCAATTTTTATGATATGCATCCTAACAGCAGAAATGAAGTAGATGCAACAGAGGTGAATGGATCAGGACATGGTCCTGAGGAGGTACTGTTGAATGATCCACCACATAACGTACTAGAACAGAAGCACTCCACCAATGATGACATAGTGAATCCAGACAAGTCTCAAAAACCAGCGTCTAGTGCTGGTACTAATGAAGAGGAAAATGCTTGGAAGAATTTTATTGTAGATCCTATGGAGGTGGAGGATCAAGAGGCTAGTGGTGCTGTGAGAGAACAAACTGAATGCGGTGCAAATAAGGAAGGATATGACACTCACATGAGTAGGAAGGAACAGGCAAATTTGTTTGGATGTGACGAAGGTAATGGAGGGGACAGCAATCCAACTCATTCTCAAGAAGGGGCTAAGAGAAAGAGGAAAGATGAAGATACTTTATCTGAGAAAACAGAAGCAGATGAAACGAAGACAGAAAAGGTAGCAATAGGACCATGTTCTGCAGACGAACTGAATTCCAAGCTGATGCAATGGGTACAGAAAGGCTACCTGATTCCAAATTCATGCCATGGCCCTAAAGAAGAGAAAGAAATTGGTGCAAAAGCTAGGAAGCAATATGCATCACTATTCTTGGAGTACCCACAATCACCACAATTCCAATATTTAATGTTTGAGCATTTATTTATCAGCACAGACGTGTATATGAATCTCTTATGGGAAGAGTTTGTGAGAATACTGCAAGAAGTGGCTACCATGTCTGTCAATAGCTCCTTGGATGACATGAATGCCAAAAGAGTGAAGGCAGTTCATTTCCACGAATTTTTGGGTTTTGATGTGTCAGTAGTGCTAGCTAGGCTTGCAGTTTTAAGGAGGGAAAGAGCTCATGAGTTAGAGCAAAAACTGAAAATCGTCGAACAGAAAAACCAACAAAACCAGACAAGGAGAGACTCAGAGCTGCAAGAGTGGCCCTGGCCAATGCAGAGTTTGAAGTGAAGCAGCTTGAGAAGGCTGCCGAATGCTATGAGGATTGGCTCGAGGAGAAGAATGGCATACTGCTGGAACTCACAGACCATATGAAATATGCTTGAGTAATAGAAGATCCTACCTTGCTTGCTAGTTGTTTTTCATGTTAAGAGATATATGGGATTTTTTTCTTGACTAGTTGATGACAATGACAAGTAAAACACTTCAACTTCTTGCTCCTCTTTTCTGGAGAGACATGGATGGAATACTGGTTTATCATAGTCTCTGTCTTTCTGGTTGCATTGTGTTATTGCTTTGGGAAACTTGGAAATTTTATTGTGATATTGCCCATATTTCTTCCCTAAAACATACCTTGTAGCTACAAGACTATAGATATATTTAGATAGCAACAGAGCTGTAGACATGAATATTGTGCAAAAAAATCAAGTTCTTTGGTTGCTACTGATGGTCTGATCCATGCCATCAAACTTCAAACTATAGTAACAGAGCTAATATATTCCAGTTTGCTGCTCAGTATTTATCTTGAGAGTACCAAAATACTGATTAGAAATTCCCATTTAGGACTACAAATTGATGAATACTTGTGGATTCAGTTTTGATTAAGGTTAAACAGGAACAAGCTCGATGCTTTACACTCTCGAGTGTGAAAAGTATTGGATGTTGGACATATATATGTATAATAATTATATCATATGCTGTTATTATTAAGGCATGGCCTAAATTAAATTGATCTGTTAAAGTTAAAGTTAATAGATCATTAATATTTAATATAAATATATAGAGATATCATATATTTAGGATGTGTATGAATAAATATGTGTAGATACCGTTTTCTTAATCTTTAATTTATGATGGGTTAAATTGGAATTATGAAAAATAAGGATAAATACGGTTATAAGGATAAATACGGTTATGGTCCCCAGATTTGCACCGTAGTTTTTCTTTTCTGGTATCCCATCATCCAAAAACTCTGGTTTTAAAGAATAGGTGCTAAATCTTGAAGATCAAACCAGAAGAAATCAAAGGATTGTTTTACTATTATGGATCCAGGTACGCTTCCGTTATTAAATTTATTTTTTTGATGATTTGATATGAAGAAGGTTTTATTGATGATGGTTTTATCATCTATATAATTTTGGTTAAAGTTTAAAGTATTTGTTGATTCAACAAAAAGGACTCATGTTCATTAGCCAACACTGCTATATCTTTTTCCTAAAAATAAAAAATCAACATAAGCATCATCACATCAACAAGCTATTTGACTATATGAGCTGATTAATTTATACTATAGTTTAAAAACTCTGGAACTTGGATTCATCTCATCAGGCTTTGGAATGGAGTCAACTCAGAGTCATATCTAATAATTTGTTAATGCAAGATGTAAAAAATTATATTAAATTAGGAGATATTGCTCTATGTGATATTTAAGATTGATAAATATATGATTTGTGTTAATTTAAATTATTGATTTAACTAAATTAAAAAGACAAGAATATGCTTTTATAACAAGTTTTACTTAGACTCAGAACACACTCGGGGAGTCAATTATAAAATCAGTTAATAAAGAGTCATTCATAGCGTGTCTTAAGAAGCTATGAAGTAGAATTGACTCTAAGAATTTTTAGAATAAAAAAAGAGCTTTAAAACTATGATTTATTACGTGCATGCACTTTGCTAATTGATTTAACTCTTGATCACCCCAATGTTGTTTCAGGATTACCCTGATTTAAAATTTTATCCTCACTTCCAATCTAACAATAACAAAGAAAGAAAAATCGAAGTTACGATGGAAATTTCAGAAAATCATAAACTGGGTAGCTACAGACTTGCCACCTTTAATCCCCCAAAACTATAAAAGTGGTCTTTTTCCCTAACATTTGTGGTGAATGTGAACTTACCTCAAATCTCATCGTTAACGAGTAATAAACACAAATATACATACTACAATAGAGATTGCACAAAAAATTTCAAAATGATGGGTTTATATATAACTTTAATATAAACCGTAAGGAAGCTTTCCAACATGCAACCAGGCTATAACTGGCTTTAGACGTGGTTTGTGGTTGTAAAAAACATGGACCCAGAGTCTTTGTATCCATTTCAAATCTCTAACATATTTTCAGTACATAAAATATGGAAGAATGTATAAAATTAACTCTGTACATTGTGGTCCCAAACCCGAATAAAAGAGGGCCTCGGTTGATCACATAGATCCTACTTTAAGCGTATCCCCAATGCCCATTGGTATCAGGTGGAAGACGAAGAAGAAGAAAAAGTCCAAAACTCTGCGGAGCTTAACAATACGTTGTATGGAGTTTCACCTTGACAAAAGTTACAAAGTATACCCAATTTACAAGACCCTCACCATTTCACTGTTCTTTTCATCGTCACCATTTAACCATTCTTTTCATAATCGAATAAAAATATACTCAACGATAGCATTGTCACTGCTTTTGCAATGTGGTGTGGTCATTTACAGACCCAAAAACATAATCTGCTTGTTACTTTCACTTGACAAAATGAAGAACACAAACTTCGTTGAGGCTCCTATGATGCCCACTTTGGAAAAATTGAGGGCTCAAAAGTTTTTGTCCCACTATCTAATTAGCTTCTATGTTACATGAGCTAGTTTATTTTCCTGCAGATCCATTCGTCACAATTACACTTTAACAACCCTTGAGAACCCAAAAAATGCAATAATAAAACTCACCTCCCTGCATTAACCATTCAAGTGTTTGCTGTCCTCTTGCCCCGACGTTGCCTCAAAAACAAAATTGGCGTAATGTCTATTTGCATACGCCAAAGATTTTCAATGTCTATGTCCGAAAAAGAAGGCTTTTTGGCACCCTGCTATGACCCATGGATATAGAATATGCCCTTTCGTGATCCAATCCATGCACTCCAACTATGATGACGCCTGAATGAATAGTTAATAATCCCATCATCTCCACTTCTAAACATTCGGCCAAATTCTGCAGCATGGACCATCCCCTTTATAGAAACCCTTTTTTGCACAATCAGTTACATTGACATTAACACTCATTTCACCTGTGTTAACTTTTACAGAGTTAGAGTGGGTGCTGTATACCAAAAAGAAGAAAAGTAGGCACAGGATGTTACCTTCAACTCGTGACCAGTAGACATTTGACAGAGCAGAATCCGTCACTTCCGCATCAAATAGCATTTCTCCAGACTTGATGCTCCAGAGACGCATATGCCCATCCTCACCACCTATTGAAAAATAATTAACCATTTATCATCAAGAGGAAAATGTGGATGCTTGAGATATCAATTGATACAAATATCTCACCAGACATGAGAAATGATTCAGATGGATCAACTCCCAGCCGTATATGGGAATGTGTGTTTATGTGTCCTTCACATGACTGAATAGCATTGCGACAGCACATGCGCTGATAATAAAGCTTGATCTGAATGAAGAATTACACAAAAAGGAACATCTTATTGTCTCGGTATTTTTTAATGCTGCCAGTGAATAAATAACTGTGGCATTAAGGAGAATACATAAAAGTAAAAACAGCAAATTACTTCAAATTATGGTACACAAATAGGTTGTTGAAATAATTAAGAATGCAACTTCAAAATGTAGTGCACTTCTAGTTCTGAAATTCAAAAGAAAAAGAAAAAGAAAAGAATACAACAACAATAACAACAATTTAAACCACTGGAAAAAGATATGGTGCATCAGGAAAGCTCCCACACTATACAGTATACATAACTTAAAGAAACGTCATGTCTATAAATGATTCAAAGAAAAAGAAAAGACCAATTCCACAGTTTATGCTTTTCATGTTTGAATGAAGACAAAGTCCCAGGACTTTCAATTGACTTTCACCAGTGTGACCAATGTGAGTCAAAAACTTACTAATTGACTAAGTAATTCTATGACAATCAGGCCTCAAATGGATAACTGTTAGGACGCCTGAAAGACGACCACTCTCCTGCTAGTTAGAGTTAGAATTATTATCCTCAACATGCAATCAGGGTGTTAACAATCTCCAAATGGACTGCTGGATACGTGGATCGGCTTGCATTTAAAGGTACATCCAAACTTTCCCCTAGGATTTACGAGGGGCCAAAAAGAGCTTATGCAAATAAAATAGTTCCAAAATGGACTCCTATACCTAATTCTTTTGAAGATTCAACAGTATCTAATGCTCCTTAAACCATTGAACTTTCAACAGTATCTAATGCTTCTTAAACCATTAAACTTTCAGATTTTAACATGAGTAGTCTTAAAGGTCACGATGAGATGAATTATTGGCCAAAGTTTGTCATACATTTCTGTCCATGTCCTTATATCCAAGCGTGAGCCAGTGTACTGTACATGTGCTCTTTTGTGCATTATCATGCAAAAACCACAATGCTAATAGTTCTATAGAAACAAGGTTTTGTGGAAAAGGGAACTGCGATCAAAGTCAAAACTGAAAATAACAAAACCCGACATAAACTCTCAAGTATTGGCATCCTAATTCTTAACATTAAATTTTCACAAACTTTTCTTTCCTCGACCTTGAAGAACATCTTTTAAAACCTGAACAAAGCAGATAAACAAATCGACTTTCAAAGTATTTAAGTACCAGAAAATACAAGAAATTTTTTGAGATAACTTTCAAGTTCACCAAAAGAAACTCAAAAAGGTAGATCAGGAATCAATATTGGTTTTTCAAACACAAAGTTGAATACTCACACTTCCATCCATAGAACTAGCCAAAAAATACTGGTCATAAGTCTGAAGAGTAACCAAGCTAAGCTGCAACAAAAAAATTTATCAACTAAATCATGTTTGTATAAATGTAAGAAAAAATGACAACAGAATATAGAGTTTATGAGAAATACATTCTCAATATACCTGCAGACAGATGATGCCGCACAAACAATACCCGAGCAAGCCATATTCCCTTTTAACTGAAGAAAGAGAATTTATTTTTGCACAAAAGACAAAACAGAAAACCAAACTAATAATGCAAACACCAATAGAACATTTTCCACACTTTAAGCCATTGCTGAGATGAAATCTGAAAATTACTATCCGGGAAGGGTCGTTTTTTGCTCCTAGAATGAGGAATCAAAGACCTATGAACTACAATATGTTTTTGTGATTCTGGCTTCTGGTGAATGTCAATAGCAGCTACTTTGCCATTTCTAAATCCACAGAGAAGAGTTGGGTG
>JAURVB010011944.1:0-22788 GCA_033002965.1 Piper betle | reverse complement strand
GCTGGAGGACTAGGCCTAGTCAGGCGGATGCAGACACGGACACGAGCAGGTGGACACGTACACGAATGTGAAGAAGGGCAAATGGGCAGGACAGGGCGACTGTTGCCCGTCGCCGGAAAACGTCAACAGTGGCAGCCACTAGGGTCGCCGCCGGTCGGGATCGACAAGGGGCGTGATGGCGGAGGTGCTAGTGGTGACGACCGACGGAGTCTAGCCACGGGTTGGCCGGAAAACAGCAAGAAAGGGGGTGGATCACTGCGTGGTGCTGCAACCTCGTCAGCAGCGATCGCGACCTCGACGGTGGATGGTGTTGGTCCCAAACCGTAGATCTCGGCGAGGGGAAGTCGTCAGGGGTGGTCGGCTTTACCAGAGGACACTCGTCGGCACCGGAAAATAGCCCGAACGGGTGGCTGGTGGTGGCGAAAACTGACTGTGAAAACATCATTGCCGGCGGCGACTGCGGCGGTGCCGATGCCGATCGTGAGTACGGACGGACAGCTGACCACAAAGTGGTCACTGTCGTACCAATCCGATGGCTGGGGGCGAGGAGGAGATTCACTGGCAGCGAGCTGAAGTAGCGGCAACGTTAACACAGTGAAATCGTGGAAGATCTGGGAAAGTAATATGGTGAAGTTAAGGCTGACGTGGACGGTTCATATCTTGCCACATGGCACTATCTAAATGTTTGATAATTTGTGGTCTAGTGGGACCCACCTATGGGTATATGATATATATACGAACAAAAACTCAGATCGAGACCGTCCAAACTCAAAACTAACTCGAGTCACTGAAAATTGACTCTATAGGTGGGAATCAAGACAAGAATGGTAAATGAGCCTCAAAACTATAACGTAATTGAGCTGGGCCCACAGGGCACAATCCGATGGTCTGAAATCCCTATGATGCATGCAATGAGATACCCTGAAGATCTCAAACGGATACTAAACGTTGCAACGACATAGTTCTAGGCCTAAAACACTGACTAACTCATAAAAACTATATGTATACCTCGTTTATACACGGTTAACTCATGCATTATTATATCATAACTGAAACTATAATATGCATGTCGGGACTATTTGGGCCTCATACTAATATTCTTAAAATTGTTCTGAATCGAGTTTGCTCGAACCGACTTGAGACTAACCAAGCTGGACAAAATTAAAATTAGGTAAAACCCTAAGATTAAATTGGGGTTTTACAATATTTCTCTCCGGGGTTCTTTAATTTGTTGTTGGTGACAAGTTATGTACCTCAGCTTCTCGTGGTGATCTCCATCTTAAGAAATAAATAGTTTATTATTTCATAATTTTTTTCATTAAATAAACAAACTATTTCATTATTATGTAAGATTAGCAATAGGTTTTCAATTAATTTATGTTTCTACATATTTGGTTAAACAACCTAACTATAAATGAGCATCTTAAATATCAGGCAAAACATGCAGCTTCATATCTAGTAGAATTAAGGTCGACTCCTATTTGCTTGATTCGGATTTAATTTAAAAAGTTGGCTCAGAGTTAAATCCAAGTTAGTCGCCCTAGCTATAAAACGCTCCCCTCGTTACAAATTACAAATGAAAGACAAATGGGAAGTCTTAGCCTACAACTATTTATCTTACAGATTTTCTCATGTCTATAAAAATTGTCTGGTGGTCACATGTGATATGTAAATTTATAATCTTGACCATCTATAATTCTATATGAAGAGTTCATAACTCCAGTACTCCGTGCATAACCGAACGGAGGGAAGGAGGAACTTCAATTGATCATCAAAATTTTATCATTTATAATTATATAAATCTTACTTTAGGATCCTTGGATTGCGAGTGGAAAGAAAAACGAGAATAAATTGTTCGGAAAAAGACCGCCTAAATTAAGTTTAATAATTTTTTTAGAGAAGACATTGATAATCATGATAATTTGGGATAGTTATTTCCATTACATATAATATAAGTCTAGCTCTAACTTCTGGTATACATTAGAAAATTAGTAAAATTATCAAATTTTAGCATTGGAATTTATCATTAGCCCTAAATGATATAAATTAAATCGAATGTATGCTACTGTACTTGGGCCTCTAACAAGGCCCAAATACATCACACAATTTTAGGGTTTTATTCAACCGCCAAACCCTAGCCATCACATTCCTCACCCCAGACCTTCCTCCACCACCGGCCACCGCAACCATGAAGGGCCGGCAAGGAGAGCGCGTCCGTCTCTACGTCCGCGGCACCATCCTCGGCTACAAGCGGTGATCACCCCTCTCTCTTTTGTAGCTCTTCTCTTCTTTTTCTGCTCCGATATGTGCATAAAAATCGAGTCTTTGTTGGATTATTGTTCATGGCGGTTGTGGTTTAGGTCGAAGTCGAACCAGTACCCGAACACCTCGCTGATCCAGATCGAGGGGTGAACACCAAGGAGGAGGTGGCGTGGTACCTGGGCAAGCGCATGGCCTACATCTACAAGGCCAAGGTGAAGAAGAACGGGTCTCATTATCGCTGCATTTGGGGGAAGGTGGCCAGGCCCCATGGGAATAGTGGCGTTGTTCGTGCTAAGTTCAAGTCCAACCTGCCGCCTAAGTCCATGGTGTGTTGGGTGGTTTGATTGATTTTTATTTTTTTTAATTGTTTTGTTGGTTTGAAGCTTGTGAATTTTGCTGATTATATGGTTTTGTGTGATATTGCAGGGGAATCGGGTTCGGGTGTTCATGTACCCCAGCAACATATGAGGTGCAATCTTTGCAGGTTTTCTTAATGCTGATTTTTTGTTGTTAGAATCTTAGATTAATATGTAAACTAGTTGTGTACTGTTTTTACATGTTCTGTTTGTTAGTTATTATGTAAAACTTCGTTTCGTTATAGAAATTGGTGATGGTTAATGCAATGAATGAAGTTTATGTTACTTGGAGAGCTCATTATTTGTGTATATGCTCTTTTGCATTGTGGTTATTCGAATAATTGAATGCTTTTTTATTGTAATTGATAACACTGACCTACATATGGTTCTTCGGATTGAGAGGCTTGCAAATAGCAAGCTTTATCTGGGGCAGCTGAATTGAATTCTGTTATATGTGTGTCTTTTCTTTTTCCCTCGTAAAATAGCTGATTCGACGAACTCATTATATTTAAGACTGGTTCTCACGAATTTGCAGACGTTGCTAAGAATGGCTCATGTACCCATAATGAAATTGATTTTACTTTGTTAATGTTGTACCTGTTTAGCTTCTTAGGACTTTTTGGTATCATGTTGTACGAATAATTATTGGAAGGCGAAAAAAAGTGGTTCATGCGCAGTGTCGGCTTGATCCTAAGAAATGTTATGTGTATGTGTATTAATGACCCTACTAGTGATGGATGCCTTAGTTTTTCTTTCCCAAATAGATCCTTTGTTTAGTGTGTGCCTGAGGTTAACTTGTGTTTTCTTTTGTTTACAGTTGAACAGGCTAGCCCGTGGACTGAGAGAGGATATCTTTGTTTGGAGTATTTGTAGTAGGCTTATGAGGAAATTGGATTCAACTTGTAATGGACTTTGTTACTGATTGCTGTTATACATTTCTCGGACTGCAGTTTGAGTTTTTCACCAAAATTGTCACCCTTCTCGTTTTTAATATCATCTATATGGATATATGTCAAGCATGGTGAGGGTTTTTGTCATGGACAGTTTTTCTCTTTTATCTTATCTGTAAGGTTTCGGCGTTCTTAGTGTCACTGAATTTTAGATATAGCCATACGTAAGTGAATTGCTAAGTGTTTTTTTCTGAATGATAAAAATGTTAGAATGTTAGTTTCCCCAGTTAATATGCCTGTCGCTTTCTTTTGTGAAAAGATGCTGTCGAGTGTGGCTAAGCAGTGATACTACTTGCTCATTAATACGAGAAATAGGCGATAGCTCTTGTGATGTATAGTCAATGGCCTTTTGCATGTGCTCGAGGTGAATCTCAATTCGGTTACAGATAATCATTTTAAAACGTCCAGAATTCCTTGGTGAGCTTGGTTTTTATTTTATTGGTGAGCTTAACCTTTGGTTGTGCCAAGAATCAGTTTCCTGTGAGGTATTGAACCTCTTTGTTGATTGGAGAAGGTAGATATGCGATGATTCAGCCTAGAAATGGCTTTTTTATACTGATCATGAAAATACATCGGATCGTCCAACTAGCATGGACCTTTCTTGGATGAAATGTGATTCGCCAACCTGAATTTTTCATCTCCTAGTATGAGTAGATGAAAGCTGAAAGAGCACGTTTATACGTTTTTCTGCAACATATTTCATCGAAGCTGTTCAAATTTCTCAAGAAACAAGTATATTACTTACTAAAATTTGTTCACAACATACAAATTAAGCCCTCCATGTATGACTACCCATTCTTGCATCTGAATTATTTTTTGGCTACTACAAGGTGCCCGAAAAATAGAGATCAATCTAAAAGTAAACTCTTTACCGGGCAGTGGTTCAACACCCGTTGTGGACAAGGTGTCATCGAGGCCAATTTATCCTCGACAATAAACAGAGTTAGACTCGATCACAAAGCACACATATTTAGGATCACGTATACTTGTAATTAAGTTGTCTTTTTTATTTAATTATCCATCCCTTAAATCAATTCTTTATTTTTATCTAATTTGTTTGTAGGATAAACTGTACATATAAGGTCTTATTTGTGTCTCATATAAGGTCTCATTCCGATCTGCCACAAATACATCAACATTTTTATTCGACTATTCCATCATTTGAACATCCATGCCCCCGTCTTTTCATAGTAGGCTCATATATTTTACATTTTTCCATAATAAGAGTATTCAAACTCTCCCTACCAAGTGCATGTACGTTCGTTCTCCCTCTCCACCCTCGTCTCCCTCAAACGAAAATATTTTGCCTATACCATATTTAACGACTGGCCTTACTTCTTCCGGTCTTTCTAAGTTTATGCTCTTACGGAGGCTACATTCTACACCAGGTAAACCAGGTAAATTCCTCTCGAACTTCTTGCTAACTGTTCTTGTTTATTTTGCTCTTGCATGCCGGGACGTACCATTCGTTTGAGTTTTATTATTAGTCCAAATGGTAGTTGAACTGTGGCCTGTGTCAGTTCCACTGCATGTTGGTTATCGTGTTATTTAGGAAGATGATTCTGAATGGTGGTAGCTGTTACCTAGCCATTTGAGTTTTGCCAAATGATGTTTGTGTGCACGTTAGAGAGTTAGGACGGTCTGATTAATGGTGGTCCAGCTGTTACTCATTTCAGATTTCGTGGGTTGTTTGTGTATATCCATCTTACTTTTGTGTTGTTTGATAATAGCTGTTCTGGATAATTTGTTTATTCTGAAGCTTGTTGGATCTTAGTTGAGGAAGCCTCAATGGGGTCTGTTGTGTGCCCGGGCCTGCGTGGTGTGCATAGAAGATGCTCGAGTGGTGGGAGTTTCGTTCTGCTTCTGCTTGTTTTGCAGCATAGAATGGGGTCCGTCTCAGGTTCACCTTGATTGATGTGGGGATCTACGACATGGCAGGGCCTGCGGCGGATGTCGATTTGATGGGTTATGCGAATTCGGAGCAGACTGCGGCCGGGATTCACTTCATACTGCGAGCTCGAACGTTTATTGTGGCGCAACCAGAGGGTAAAAGGCTTGTGTCTGTTATTCTTGATGCTTGCATGGGTTCGCAGTTGGTCACTCTCAAGGCTCTTGAGAGGCTCAAAGCAAGGTTTATTTCTCCCCCATGTTAGAACATATTTCTGTGCCAAGTATTGAAACGTTAATGCGGTTATTGGATCAGTTACGTAAGTAAGAAAGTTATAGAAATAAAACACCAGCCTTAGGTTTGTAATTTTAGTCTAGATAGAACAGATTAAACTTAATTTGCTCAGCTAGCAGGGACTATCATGTCTGATAATTGATCTGCATTGTCGTTTTTCGATTTTTTCAGGTATGGAAACTTGTACACTGAGCAGAACGTTGCTATCAGTGGAACTCATACACACGCAGGGCCTCGAGGATACCTTCGATATGTCATATATATAATTACTTCACTAGGATTTGCTCGTCAGTCTTTTGATGCTATTGTTGATGGCATAGAGAAAAGTATTGTAATAGCTCATGAGAACCTCCACCCAGGATCAGTGTTTGTAAATACAGGTGACAGTTGAAAATTGGCAAATTGACGTTCAATCTCTATATATAATTTCATTGGGAATTTGAGATCTGTTTAAGTTTTGCTTTCATTTTGTTTCTTAATTGGCAAAAACTTATAACACTTTTGCAGGTGAAATCCTGGATGCTGGCATAAATCGTAGTCCTAGTGCTTATCTCAACAACCCACCTGAGGAACGGAGCAAATATAAGTATGATGTTGATAAGGAAATGACACTTCTGAAATTTGTTGATAATCAATGGGGATCTGTAGGATGTTTCAACTGGTTTGCAACTCATGGAACTTCCACGAGTCGAACAAACTCTTTGATGAGTGGTGACAATAAAGGAGCTGCTGCACCTTTTATGGAAGATTGGGCTAAACAAGATAGTTCTGCTAAAAGTTCTTGAAATACTTTTTCTGATTCAAGTGGCACCAGATTTAAACTGCACAGAGTTCCTCGTCAAGTTTCAAACATAATTCCTCATCTTCGCGTTAAGCGTATGTGTGTACTGTGGCTCTACTCCTTAAGCTATTCTTAATTGATAGTAGTGAAGAATGGCTCTTGATGCAGCGGGTGAACTGATAAATCTTGCATCCTCATTCCAAACATCTGGCGGAAAGCCAGCTTCAAGATCATTGAGTATTCGGCATAGGGTTTGGCGTGTCCTCAACCAAGGCAAGAAGCCAAAGTTCGTATCAGCATTTTGCCAATCTAATTGTGGAGATGTTAGCCCAAATGTTCTTGGTACATTTTGTGTAGACACTGGATTACCTTGTGATTTCAATCATAGAACTTGCAATGGTAAAAACAAGTTGTGCTATGGCCGAGGCCCTGGGTAATTGGTTACTTCAGAAAGAGATAAAATTTTTATGGACTTGATAGTTTACTTATTAGTTAGTGTGTTCATTTTTCAGGTATCCTGACCAATTTGAGAGTACAAGGATTATTGGTGGTCAGCAATTTAGGAAGACAGTGGATTTATTTGAGAAAGCCGCTGAGCAAATAAAAGAAAAGGTTGGTCCAATGGGCTTCCAAACGGGACTTGCAATAGTGTTATGTGCTTCTCTTAATTCAAAAGCTAACTTAAGGAATAAGGTTTTCCCATTATCCTATATATAAGTCACCAGTCACTTCTATACATGATGTGGGATAAACTCAATAATTCTCCCCCTCACACATCATGTCACCCGAATCATCTCCCCCTCACCACATGCAAGGCCCACATATTATAATGAAGTTCCAGAAGACTTCATTTCAAGCTAGCCCACCTGAATCATCTCCCCCTCACCACAAGCTAGCCCACCTGAATCATCTCCCCCTCACCATATAATGAAGTTCCCTCACCACAAGCTAGCTGTCACAGACGTGATTCATGGGCGTGCCGGGAACTAGGGTTTGGGTGTTGTCCCTAGGTGTCTCGCGTCCATGATGGGGTAGCGGTGGCTATCCGAGTGGTGGAAACAACATACGGAGGCTAACCGTGTTGAGTTGCAGGTTGCAAACCGAGGGTGCACAAGCTGCTGTGTGACCGAGCATGGTGATGGAGCATGGTGTCGGGTTACAGCAGTGGTGTCGGCATATGGGTCGGTATTTGGTGTATCGAGCATGTGGCAGAGTCCAGTCGAGAAACCTCAAGTTGTTGCTGATCGGTGTTTGGGTCGGCATATCGAGGTTGTGGTGCAACCGTGGACCGAGCAACCTACCGAGCCGAGTACGCAGCACAAGATGCCGAGCAGCCGCTGGCACTGAGCAAAATTGAGGTACTGTGTTCTGGAGTTGTACTGAGCACTATAGCGGGCGAGCGCGCTGTTGTGTGCGCTGCTGTGCATGCAAGGAGCGACAGGCGTGTTGCTGCGAGAGCGCGGGTGCGCGAGTGCGTTGCTGCTCGATTGCGGGCACGCGGGCGCACGGGTGCGCAGACGTTCGCACGCGGGTGTGTGCGCAGACGCGCGCGCGAGCATATGCTGGTGGACGCGGCAGTGCATGGGCATGCACAGTGGCAAGTCTGGTGCTGGGCGTTGTTGGTGGACCTTTGCCACCATATGGTCACCATATGGTTGGTGAATGGCTGAGGGAGGTTGAGCCATGTCTGGACAATGCTGGGGTCGAGCCGGCGGCGAGACGGGATGACCAGC
Source organism: Piper betle (assembly GCA_033002965.1). Lineage (NCBI taxonomy): Eukaryota > Viridiplantae > Streptophyta > Magnoliopsida > Piperales > Piperaceae > Piper > Piper betle. Next base: position 14,524 of record JAURVB010011944.1, on the reverse strand, counting down.
GGTGCAGCCAAGGAGTTTGTGATAAACATCCATGGACGTTGCTGGGGGTTATCTTGGTGGAAGATATGATCCATATCCATACGTGGAGGCGACTTCTGAAGATAACCACAAGGCCGTTGGGAAGAACCTGGATGTGGTGTGCTGCTAGATTGCTGGATACGGTGGATATTGCATATCATTGTGGTACGGTGGATATTGCATATCATTGTGGATGAGGATGCAAGGATCTGGTGTTATCTGAAATCAGAAGGGTGCATACATGTGCACGGGGGTTATGCTGTAAAGGGAGGAGAAGACTCTTGAGTTCAGAGTCGGAACTTAGAGAGGAGGACTCTCGGAGGAGGATCGAGTCAATCCAGGGAACTTAGAGAAGAGGACTCTCGGAGGAGGATCGAGTCAATCCAGGTACGCGTTGTTAGATTGCTGGTGTTGGCAAACGCGTTGTTAGATTGCTGGTGTTGGCAATCGGAGATTCTAGTTGTCTTCCTTTGTGAGAAAATAGTGTGGTGCGGCTGGCGAGAAAGAAGCTTGGAGTTGCTGCAGCCGGTGTTCATGGTGAGCGCTGGAACTTCATCGGCTTACTGGAATCCAGAGTTCCAGGGTCTAATGGGCTTCCATACGGAACTTGCAATAAGTGTTATGAGCCTCTCTTAATTCAAAGCTACCTTAAGGAATAAGGTTTTCTCATTAGCTTATATACAAGTCACCAGTCACCTCTATACATGATGTGGGATAAACCCAACAATTCTTATATAAATTTTTCCAATCTTAAGGTCACCCTTCCATCTGGGGAGGTTGTCAAAACAGGTCCAGCTGCTATGGGATTTTCTTTTGCTGCAGGAACTACCGAAGGAATTGGAGCTTTTGATTTCAAGCAAGGGGATGATAAGGTAGGTTCTGTACATTTTGGCTTCTTCGATCTAACACTATTCATACTTTTGTCTTAGGAAGCAAAACATATCAATTTCATGAGGACCATGTTTACAAGATATTCCTATCATTGTGTTTATTGGTTTTGAATCAATGCTGAGCATCATATATTGTTATTCATTAATGAACATGGCTGCTTGTCTTTCATTAAAGATGTATTTTCTGCAATTTCAAGGGTAATCCATTCTGGAAGATGGTGGGGGGTATATTGAAAACTCCAGGGAAAGAGCAAATTGAGTGCCAGCGTCCAAAGCCAATTTTACTTGATACAGGGAAGGCGAAGCAACCGTATGATTGGGCAGTGAGTTTGCATTGCATTCTTCATCCTGGATCTTTTAGATTTAGTAGCCTTCACATTTTTCAGTAACTCTCATGTCGAAAATGTCCAGAATCCATTGTTATTCCTCGACATTTTAGTTCGAAATATATGCTTTTTCAAATCACCCTGCAGCCAACTATACTTCCTATCCAGCTTCTTCGTATAGGACATATGATTATCTTGTGTGTTCCTGGAGGTGATTCCTGTACTATAAATGAATTATCTGCAGTTGTGTTGTCATTTTGTCATATGAACTGTAACAGACAACTTTAAAATTATAATTCTCTGGAAATTTTCATCTATTGCATGCAAGATTTTGTTATTGATTTCCACTTACCGTTTGATGAACAGAATTTAGTACCATGGCCGGAAGACGTCTGTGCGATGCTGTGAGGAGAGTGCTGGTTGAAAGGGGTGAGGGACAATTTGACAGCAATCTTCATGTGGTCATTGCTGGTCTAACCAATGCATACTCCCAGTATGTGACCACTTTTGAGGAGTATCAAATTCAAAGATATGAGGTCTGTGAAACAGTTGCATCATAGTTTCTTACTCTCTAAGAAAGGAATATTGTTATAACCCTTTCAATCTCTTCTTCCTGAACCTGTCTGAACACACATCGGGGAGCATCCACATTGTATGGCCCTCACACACTCGGTGCTTACATTCACGAATTTAAGAAGCTGGCTGCCTCTCTCCACTAGTCAAGCAGTTGAACCGGGGCGTCAACCTCCAAATCTTCTCAGCAAACTGATTGAATTACTCACTCGCGTTGCTGCAGATGATACTCCAAGTGGTGTTAAGTTCGGCGATGTCAGCGTCGACGAACAGCACTCGACATTCAAACGAGGGGACGGTTTCGGTCACTTTTGGGTCTGCCTGCCCAAGAAACGATTTCATGACCCAAGGAACTTTCTCCCTGGTAGAGTTGTATGATCAAACATCTCAGACTTGGATTCCAGGTAACGATGATGATGTTTTTTGTCTGAGATTCAAGGGGTCTCGGCCGCGGGGGTTAAGTACCCAAAGCCACGCGAATTTGGAGAGAGCGTGCCGGTAACTGCAGTAGCAGGTGTGTACAGGTTGGGGCATTTTGTTGCATCCAAGAGTCTTACGAGCGCCATCCGTCACTGTACTGGTGCATCTCGTGCCTTCGTCGTCATGTAAATCGTTCTACTTCAATTCGCATTTGTCGTACATAGTTGTGATCAGAGCTGTCGGTTGCTGTGATCACTCCCAGCTCTCCTACATAATTAGTATCTTACTCCTCCCATTGACGCGAAGTCATTGCAGAATAGACAGCCAACTGCCCGGACAAATCTAATGCAAGAACTTGTCGTCACCGATAGATTTTATAGGCGCTCGTTAGACATAGAGCCATAGAGGTTACTCCTTTTATTATTACTGGGGAGCCTCTTGAATCAATCTAGTTTCATCATTCGCGCCAAATTTGCATTTGTACATTATGATCATCGCATTTGGACAGGCAAAATAGAACCACCCTTCATTGCAATTCATGTCTTGTTGTGTGTAGTGTGAACATGCAATGATGATCACATTGAAAAATCACAAGTTGTTTGAAATTACGGACGTACACTGGCTTGCAGTGGTCGTCTATTTAATGTGTACTTCTATGCGTATCCAAAATTAGAAAATACTGCTAGTCCTCATGCATTATTGTTTCCTAATAATCGAACATGTTCGCGGATAATTTACTTGATGATTGTGAATTTGATATCTAACAATTGAAGAGGAACTATGCCCATCAAGCAAAAGCTAGAAACCACCAACACGACCGGACCCAGGGAGGAGAGGGTTAAGTGCAGGGATGAGAATTGAGTCAACATTAAGTGTTGACGATGTCATTTAGCTCATTTGTGTATTTAATTAATCTATGATCTACGGCACAATAAAAAATGGAGCGTATGTAACGTCGACTTCAATTTTTTTGAAGCTGATAAAATCGAAAGAAAGAAAACAACAACCAGGTTGCAATTTAATGCTGCAATATTAATTAGTTAATTCATTAATTGGGGAGGATTAATGACAAACAATTTTTTAAAAAAACATCATGGGCCTGAAATGAAAGCAAAGTTGAAGCCCATGGGCCTTGCAAGCCCCAAGCCCACATCTTACCTTTCCCCTTCCTAGGGAGAAAGCCCAGAGCTTCGTTCTCCACCGCCGGGAAACTCTCCGGATCCGCCGCTGCCGCCGGTATCTCCCACTCCTCCTGCGATCCGCTTTCGAGGCCCGGCTTCCGTCTTCCTCCTCCGTTCCCGCAGTTTCGCGCATTTAGCGGCGAAAATGTCGGTGCAAGAGTACTTGGACAAGCATATGCTTTCTCGGAGGATCGAGGACGCCGTCAATGCCGCCGTCCGATCGAAATCCCCCGAGCCCGTCCTCTTCATCGTATGATTTGTTTGTCCCCCGACTTTTTGGGTTTTATGGTTAGAAATTTGGGTGTTTTGCGGGGAGAATCGTTGTTGTGATGATCGGATCCTGTGTTTTTTTTTGTATGTTTGTTTTTTGCAGTCGAATCATTTGAAGAAATCGGTTCCCGCTGCGATCACGAAGATTAGAGCCCGCCAGATATTTGATAGTCGGGGTGTGCCGACTGTTGAGGTTGATCTCTACACGAACAAGGGGATGTTCAGAGCAGCTGCCCCAAGCGGTGCTGTACCTGGAACGTACGTGGTTCTGACGACGATGCGTATTTTTGTGTTTTTTAGGGTTTTTTGATCGATGCAAGCTTGGAATTGTAGTCTTATCTGAGTATTCCTTGGATTTGTCTCATGATAAATACTTATCATACTGATGGAGAGCGCTGTGGAGGGAAAAGAGATGGTGAAGAGGAAACGAATATTATGTAGAATCAAAGGGGAGGAAGAGCGTAATGGAGATGAGAATGGCTTTAAATAAGCAATCTATGCCTAAGCTGTAAACAATAATAGTTTTTTAATTAAGTTTGGTAGAAGGTTGATTAGGCTGTTGATGCCACATTTAGGAATGAGTTTCTGAGTATCAAGCGTTATTTTTTATTATTGTATGCTGCTTTGTAAATGTCCTTCTTGTTCATGGCAAGTTTTAGGGAGCTCTGTGGAAGAATGCTTTTTTTTTCTACATTGTTGCCGACTTATTGTACTTCTTTATGATAATAGCTATGAGGCTGTTGAGTTGCGAGATGGTGATAAGGGTAAATATCTAGGCAAAGGTGTATCCAAAGCTGTAAAGAACATAAATGAAAGGATAGCCGAAGTCTTGCTTGGTATGGATCCAACACTTCAGTCTCAGATTGACCAAGCCATGATAGACCTAGATAAAACTGAGAACAAGGCAAGACCATGATAGATCCAACACTTCACAATGATTATCCCCCAGCTTTCTTCTGCCAAATTTTTTAGTCTTGAATATTGATGAAGTGATATGATTTTCTGCATAGGGTGAACTTGGTGCAAATGCAGTCTTAGCAGTGTCTATTGCCGCTTGCAAGGCTGGTGCTGCTGAAAAGGAGGCAAGCATTCTTCATTTTTTTGGTCATTTAGATTGTTAAAGTCTGCTTCAAAGAGTTATTACTTATTCTTTTCGGTTACACTTACAGGTTCCACTCTACAAACATATTGCTGATCTATCGGGTAAACCTGGACCCGTTCTTCCTGTCCCAGCTTTTACTGTCATCAGTGGTGGAAAGCATGCTGGAAATAATTTGGCTGCCCAAGTACGACCTATGATATCCAGGTTACTAACTTAGAATTATTTATTGACTTCCCCAATCAATTAGAGACCTTGGCTACAAGGATGGGGAGGTCCAGTGATGGTATTGTAGTAGATATGAACCCGGATTGCTACTTTCTTACTTGCTTTCACTGTTTTAAACTGATAATAACATTGAAAATCATTATACTTAGCTCCAAGACGAGTTGCCTTCTTTTCCTCCTTATTTAGTCATTTTCTTGTTTTTTTATGTTCTATTATTTGTTGATGATATGAGACTATGAAATGAGTAAATGGCACCATTAAGTGAATAATTTGTAATTTTGAACTGTTTTTCCTGTCCTTGACTTAGGCCGTTTATGAAGTTAGTTAAATATTTGTGCTATCTAATGTACTTAAGATGCAAACGTGCTTCGTTCAGGAGACAGCTATTTAAACTGATAGACCATTGTTTATCTCAGGAAATTATGATACTCCCAATTGGTGCCACTACGTTTGAAGAAGCAATGCAAATGGGTTCAGAGACATACCATCACTTGAAGGTAAGCTTTGTACATTATTTTAGTTTATTCTCAATAAAGGTACTTTCTATCATGATGAGTGTAGTTTAAATCAAATGTACTCGGTTAATTGGTGTGTAGGAACAAGCGCTTGTTTTATCTTTGCTCCTAAATTGAAATCTCTTTCTTAACAGGAGCCTTTTAAGTTTCATGAGACTCATATTTAGGTTGCCTATTTGCTTTCCCTGATATTTGATGGCATATATGGGTCTCTTAAGAAGCACATCTGTCTAACCATAGATGTCTAGATTTCATTAAATCAATCCAATTTGACAAACAATATGAGGTGATGTGGGTGGGTTGGTCCTTGTGTAAGGGAGTGTGTGCATGGCCTTTCCTTTAGCTGGCTTGATATAGCTCTTGGTTTGAGGAGATAAATACTCTTAAAAGCAAGCTAATCTAATGCACAGGACCACTTCCATCATCAGGCTTGAAGCTGTAAATTAATATCTGGACCTTGTTATACTTATTGTGTAATCTATTATCATTTTTTTCTTTATCCTGCATCTTCTTTTTATTTTGAAATAGGCAGTAATCACTGAGAAGTATGGCTCTGCTGGATGTAATGTTGGAGATGATGGCGGGCTTGCACCTAATATATCTAGGTACGTCTTTATTATCCTGAATTAAAGTATAAAAGTTGTTTGTTCTGATGTGACTTCGTGGAGGATTTTAGTATTGTTACTAACTGCTATTAGTGATTGTATGCCCTATTTTTTATGCACATAATGCTTATCAGTGACAACTTTCATGAACGTTTTGAGTGGGAGTTTGTTTCTTTGTTTGTGTGTATTTTTATTTTCCTTGGCATCTTTGTAGATAATTTTCTTTAAACGCTCTCTTCTGTTTCAGTTTTGAAGATGCACTGGATCTTGTTAAAGAAGCAATTGATAGGGCAGGATACAATGATAAAATAAAGTTGGCTTTGGATGTCTCTGCTACTGATTTTTGTATAGGTATAAATAAGTTTTACCAAGTTTTATGGTCTGGCACTGTATTTGATGAGACAATAACTGCCCACAATGTCATTATATATTGTGTTAACAATTCTCTGTGCAAGTTAAACTTAATGATTTAAAGATTTGTTAACTTCTGTAGTATGAACAAAACTTCTCTTGATTTTAGGAAAGAAGTATGATCTGGACTTTAAGTCTCCTCATAGGTCTGGACAAAATTTTAAGACAGGGGATGATATGATGGAAATGTACACCAAACTCTGTGCAGGTGTTTATGGATCTCTCTTTAAAGTATATTATCTGTTTTCTTTTCTTGATATAAATGTGTTTTTTTATGCACGTCTAATTTACAACTCCCCAGAATATCCAATTGCATCAATTGAGGAGCCGTTTGACAAGGATGATTGGGAACATACAAAACTGTTTTCTTCCCTTGGAATCTGTCAGGTACCTAGATTGGGCATTAATTATGCAAAATATATTTCCTTAATCTTGTTTTTAAGACAGATTATTAGATGGACGATTTAATGAAGGGTTTATTGAATATGGTTATTTATAGCCCATCTTCTATGATGCTTGGCGAAGAGCAAGTAGGGTCTCTTTGTACATCATAATTTTTGATTTCTTGTGTGAGGTAGCCGGTTGGCGTTAATAACTGTATATGTTGGAAGCTTATATTTTCTCTGTTTTATAATAGATTTGTCTTTATCTTCATTAATTAATTGTGTTTTCCAAGGAAATTCACTTAATCCATGCAGTATTATGGTCTGTTGGGATTTTTGTTTCTTTAGTATTTGTCTGCTTTTATAAATCATGGTGTGCCAATGGCTCAGGTTGTTGGAGATTCCCTATTAATGTCAAGTGCAAAGCACATTGAGAGGGCAATACGTGAATCAACCTGCAATGCCCTTCTTTTGAAGGTATCTTATCCCTTAGTAGTCGTCTGTCATTCGTGCTGTTTTTATTAACAGGCCGTGGAGGCATTTTTAATTTTTTCCTTGAAAATGTATAAATGTGGTTGATGAAATGCAGGTTAATCACCTAGGAACCGTAACAGAAGCCATTGAAGCAGTGAAGTTGGCAAAAGATGCCAACTGGGGAGTTATAATTTCTCATAGATGTGGAGAAACTGAAGATTCCTTCATCTCAGACTTGGCTGTTGGATTAGCAACGGGTCAGATCAAGGCTGGTGCACCTTGCAGAGGAGAGCGCCTTGCTAAATATAATCAGGTCCAAATTTCTTTTTGATCTTAATGAACTGTAAAGATCAATTAGTAGCACTTCTTTATGGCTTTGGCTGTTAATTACGTACAAATTATATGCAGTTTTGGAGTCCAATTTGTTACCTATTGAACTCAGATTATGTGTTTGAATTAGTTATTTCTTTTCACCATGTTGTTTTCTACATGAGAACTGGATATGATGCTTTTGTCTACGACCCTTTATCTTACTTGTGTTTATCGATGAAGTGTGGGGTTATTTCTCTGCTGATGAAATATATGCAGCTGCGGGGATAGTGAAAATAAACCCCTTTGCGTTAGTATAATCTGCCTCTCAACTATAACTAACCAAGAAAATCATTTATAGGTTATTTTTTTGCCCTATCTTATGAATGTATTCAATGTGTGCTGATACAAATTCCTTTACAGTTGTTACGGATAGAGGAAGAGCTCGGAGATAATGCTGTGTATGCTGGGGACAGTTGGAGAATGCCATGATCAATTTTATTGTTGGTTTTTTTATGTTCTATTTTATTGCTTTATTTCCTTTTACTGCGTATGGAAAAATCGCTTTCTGTGTAAAGTCGAGCACTTCTGGTTAGACGTGGGCGGCACTGCCCTCTTAATCTCGTGATTCTTAGCCTGTGCAAGGTTTATGACGCCCTTTCTTCAAATTCGGACACGAGGATACAAATCTTTTATGTTAATTGTTGACTTATTTTCGAGATGCAAAGTAAGAGCTACTCCTTGTTTGGAAGGCATTGCCGTGTTGGTGAAGGGAACACACCTATCTTGCCATAACATGTTTGATTACCGGGCTTTGCTGTGTGATGCAGACAACTTGCAAAAACTCTAATCCAGGTTTACAGAGAATGGGAAACCTCTACGATTACCAGATGTTCTAGAAGCACGTAAAAACACTGTACTTTTTGTTTCCTTCTTCCCCGTTTATAAATTACTATACCATATACTTTAACACCAAAATTAGGCGTCCGAACGTAATCAGATAATAGATCTTGCTGATTTTCGGCTACTTCAGTAATTTACGCGCATCATAGTCGAGAGTACCAGCAAGTCATAATGCCATAGAGATTGAACATGGTCACTAAACTAGCGCTCATTTAATAATGGGTAGCAGATCAGTTAATTGAATTTAACAATTTTGATTAACGACTCGACAGAAAAAATTGAAGGCCATACAAGCTTGAAATAAACCCATCCACAAGAAAGCTAGGACCGAACATATGATAAGTCCATCCATATATCCATATGCATGTTTCTGGCGAGTAGCCCTCAAAAGAGAGAATCATAACAAAGATAACTTGTCATGACTACACCTAGTCGTCTTCCTCGATTTTGGTGGGCTTTGTCGCTTCCCCAGCTGCTTCTTCATCATCTTCAATTTTAGGTGCCAAGTAGAATCTGATATAACCCATCTCAGCTATCTTGTACTCAACCACGACCGGCAGCTCCGAAGACAAGCTCAGGCTGACGCTGCTTGATAATGGTGACGCCTTGGTGAAAGAGTTCATGTACCTCAGAGCGAAGGTCAGGGAGACAGGCTCGTGCATTTCAATAGTAGTAGCTTCTTCTGGCTGTAGAATCAAAACTTGGATTATCAAAATGAACTAGAAGGCTTTTCCTAAATACTGCTGCAGTAACTTGCATCACCACAAAATCAATGCCTTAATTAGTTATAACAGTGATCTCTTCAATCAAAGTCAAGATTTCACAGATAGGTTTTTAAAGGAGTAATAACCACTTGAAATTTGATTTCTTGAAGGGTATATTCACCAACAGAAGGATTGAACTAATGGGCGGCAAAATGCAAACACTAGTTGACCTTCGAACATTAAAGAGAGGAAACAATAAAGGAGAGACAAAGCATGAACAAACCTTGTCTACAGAAGTATTTTGCCTAACAACAATATTTGCGCTTCCAATATCACCCTTGGTGGAAAACTTCACGCCTTCCTTGGTCACGGAAATTACAACTGTAGCACATGAATTGGAAATTAAAACTTAAACAAACATCATACCAAAAATCCGGATAGATTGTAGTCAAGGTTTTTTTTGCTACTTCAAGCCTCTATTTCTAACATTAATTTTGAGCCTATTTATGGTCAAAATATAAAGTGGCAATGATAATGGATAAAAAAGGTGTGGAGCAAAAGATGGAAAGCTTCACAAAATGTTAGAAAAAAAAAGAGCTTGCCAACATAATTTTATCGCCTCTTGCCACTTTTTATAATTGTAAGGAATCAAAAAGTGTGACAAAATTTCCTAGTGACTCCATATCAAAGTTTCTATAACAACCAAACGCCTATTAAAATACATATACATGGTATTGAACGATCAGTTGAAACATTGTTAACTTTTTATAATTGTAACGAATCAAAAAGTGTAACAAAATTTTCTAGTGATTTCATACAAAAGTTCCTATAGCAACCAAACGCCTATTAAAATACATATACACGGTACTGAACGATCAGTTGAAACATTGTTAACTATTTGCAAGTGATACTACTAAAAATTATCAGGCTTACTATACTACAAGCACGAAGATCAAATATGTAAGAACGAAAATAAAGCTGGAGTACAAATTGAAATCAACCTGTGTCACCAATGGAGCTAAGATCTTTGCAAATCCTAGCAAACTCAGCAGACGGCATGCGCACAATAGCATGATACTCGGTCTCCGGAATCCCCAGGTGCTCACTATCGATATCCATGAGCTTCATCTCAAAATCAGATATTTTATCTTGGTCTTCAAAAACCAGATCAACATGAGGAAAAGGTAGTCAGATCTTTATACCCAGGTTTCAAAATTTTCAACTTTCGCAAAAAAATCATACACGGAGCAAACAATTTTACAAACATTTAATCCGCATGCCAAAGGTTTTCCATGGCAACAACAATAATAGTACCATTTCATAGAACGACATCAAAACCATGAAATCCTACACAAATCAACAATCATTCATAAAAAAGAAAATTTCAAAAAAGCGTACAAGTAGAATCGTTTATAAAGTAGACCTACTCGGGCTCTCGAACATAAACGTGACGGTGTCGCTACCATCGTCGGCCTTGATGGTGATGATATCATCATTCCCAGCACAGCGAAGCATCTTGGACATATTATTCAGATTCATCCCCATGGAGATGTTGCGGTCGCATCGGTAGTGCTCGAATCCCTCGGATCGGAGGAGGAGGGCGACGAGGGCGACATGGCTGGAGTCCATGGCTTGGAGGGAGAAGCCAGTGGCGGAGCAGTCGAAGTTGGCGTCGGTGACGAGGTCCTTGATCGACTCCAGCACCTTCTTGAGCAGGCTCCCTGCACCAACCTCAACTCCAACATATTGCCGTCAAGAGATGGACGAGAGGAAAGGCGGGAGAGAGAAGGAGACTGCCGCCGGCGGCGGGTTGAGGAAGGGGAGAGGGTTTGAATTTGGGATATCGAAGGTTGGAGTCTAAAAGAGGGAAATAATGGCGGGAAGGAGAGGCCTTTTGGGCTTTCCCGCCTCCCCTAGGGTTTGTGGGGGAACTTTTTTTGAAAAATATTGTAAATATATATTTTTTATTTTTATTTTTTTAAAAAATGTAGCTACTTTTATTTGAAAATTTTCAGAATTTCTTCTTAATTTTTTGGCTAAAAATAGAACATCCAGATTTTTAACCAATCAAATTATTAAAAAAAAAATTCAGACCACACCGTTGTGTTTCATGTTTTTTTTAATGCGATTCTATCTCTAAAATTAGTGTCTAATACTGCCGCTAGTTCGTTTCTCATTCAACAAAGTGCATGGGCAATCGCCTTGGTTCAATAACAATTTACGTATAAAAATATACATGGCTTGAACAATTGAAATCAAAATTTCAAGAAACAATTCAATTATTAATTTTACGAAAAAATGTGGCTCTGAAATTGATAAAGCACGTATCAAAAAATCTGCCAAATTGTAAGTTGTAACACACAAGTTCCATAGTTGCTGGGGATTAGCTGCAGCTTCACCATCATGTTCTATAATCTGGTTTAGACAGTAAGGTTAAGGGCACCCTTCTAGTAGTTGGCAAAATCGTAGATGGCAGCCTAAGAAATCAATAACGATTATAAAAGAGAAAAACACCCAGGTCCGATTGGGGGCCCAATTCTCATGTAATGTTATCACCATGATTTAAATATGTGACAATTAAACAGATTGGTTGTCCAAGCCAACAAGCTGCGCAGCACAAAGTTTTGCACACCGTGAACGACAAAACACATAAAAAGGGGCGCTCTGGTGGAAATGAAATTAGCAGAGATGCCCATACTGGGATGTTAAGGTTCACACTCTGGTCAGGGAGGCATCAGGAGCAGGAGCTGCCGAGCGCCTGATTGAAGCTGATTTGATTAGATGACTGTAGCTTCCTTTCTCTTTGAAAAGCTGCGAAAAATGATGCTTGCAATATAATATGCCTTCCAGAGCGGCATAATTGGAGGGGGAGATGGGGCAGCCACCATGGGAGCATTTAAAGCAAAGATTTGTGACAAGCCTGTCCCTCCACAGTCACCTGCAGGTTGCAAAGATAAACAAAATGCACAACTACTAATTGAACATGGGTTCATCAAGAAAATGTCCATCCTTTGTATCAGAATATTAAGGCTCAGTGTAGTTGGTAGTCGGTCGTACGTAGTTCATTGATATATGAGTTACTGCTGCAATCAGAATATGTTCCATGCTCAAGAATCAGAAGACTAAGCCATATAGCAAAATATATGATATTAGCAGCAGATAATACATAAAAGGTTAACATCAATCTATCAAATGGAAACCAACCTTTTCCAAGGGATAAGCGGTTTTACCGCAAGTAGCACACTTTTCTTGAGTTCCAGAGAACATGCCAGCCGCTTTGCTAGGAGATCTTGTCTGAAGATAACATACAACGAATAACATTTACTCGATATACATCGCCCCAGAGAGCAAGAACTTGAATTAAGAAAAACAGAAAGAAGACTAGGAATACCAGCTCTGGGGTCAACTTCTCAGCCGATTTGGCAGCTGCAAAACAAACACAACATTCTGACTTTAAATAACAATCACGCAACAGGATTATTATTTACAGTAGCAAAAAACGCATGGAAAAGACTGTATATGAAACAAAGGGAAAGGGCTAACGTGACTGAAAGCTCTTGTTGAAACTGCCAGTTTCCTTGAATAGCTGCTCAAAGTGAGGTTTACAATACAAAACACCTTCAAGCGACGAGTAGTTGCTCAGCTGTTCATGAAGATATTTCACATTATTGAGTACAAAACACACCAGGAAATACATCATTCCTTAAAAAAAAAACAAATACTGGACCAGCTAAATTTCCCAAATTGGCCAGTAAACCATCTTACAGGAATCCACAAAACAACCTACAGCTAAGCAATCAATCCAACCAACGACATTCAAACTACTTCTATTAGCAACATAAAAATCGAATATATCAATAATTTTGGGAACATACAATGACAAATTGTTAAAATTCATCTCATCACCCCCTTCTTTGGAGGATTGGCGCACAATGAGCACCGCTACAGTGTGTGCCTGACAGTTCAAATGATGCGAATTGGTTCTAGCGGTTGCAAAAAAATTGAGTCATTATTTTAAATCATCTGTTTAGCGTTCTTGTAAGAAACAGTGGAATAAAATTCAACAATATTATCTCCTTCCCCATCTTAATCTTTCCCTTCAATCTTTCCCCATGGTTCAAAACTGATAACACTCGTTTCTCTCGACTCCCAAGATTCATATATGTTCCCTCCCATTTGACTCTAAAATCCTTGTTATGATATAAGTTCATGTCAGGCATCCAACTACATAAAACCTGCCACTTCGTTTATTTTATCGTATTTGCAAACCGATTAGGAAGGCAATCACATTGTAAAATTAAGATGGTCCACCGTTTGCCCCAACAGTGGATTATTTTATCCGCTTAACACGGGTTAAATAATCCATTGGGTAAGCAATTTAGCATTCCTCTGGGTATGTATATGTATGGATTCGAACCCACACTCTTCGGCTCTGATGATATCTATAAATTTCGTTACCACTTAGTCCCAAAAGCTTAAGCCGTTAGAAATATTACAACTTTCTCGTACAAAATGTACATTCGTGACAACAACAGCGTAGCAGACATGAAGCAGCAAAAATTGAAAAGAAAGAGAGTAATTTTTTTTTAAAAAAAAAATGCGACCAAGGAAGTAACATAAAAATCTGAAGTAAGTAAAAGTGAGGGAGGAGTATACTTTCAAGGTGCCTTTGCAGTGGGTGCACTTGAAGCAGGACTTGTGGTAGGAAACCCCATCGGCGCTCAACTGATCCATCACGTACACCGTCTTGTCGCACACCTTGCACTTCTGCTGTGTCCCCATGAACGCCATTCCTCTCCCTCCCAGCAACAACAGCCGGATCCCACCACGGCCTCCGACAAAAACACTCCCTCCCTCCCTCCCAGGTCGACAAACTCTTCAAACCGAAAATCGAAGTCTACGATCCTCCTTGTTTGAGGTTCGATTTGATCAAAGGCTCAGGCGATGAACAGTGCGGGTGGGATGAAGAAGACGACGAAGAAAAGCGAAACAAGCGGCGACTTTTCCCCGATTTTGGCTGCCCGAGGGGAGTGGGTCCCCGAGTGGCAGCGGCCAATGAAAACCGGGCTTCGTGGGTGGGGGAATGCGGGGCGCCCGATCTTCGACCTTTTGTCCGCTGGCTTTGCGAGCGGACAATCACTAACCCCCGGACGTGGTCAGCTGAAATTCGGACGAATAATTTTTTTCGAAATTTGAACTCAAATTCTTGAGGCTA
>JAURVB010011943.1:0-21264 GCA_033002965.1 Piper betle | reverse complement strand
GACGCCAGCGTGGAGGTGGCTAGGGCAGTAGACGGCAGGGAGGAGCTTGGTCGACGCGCGGGGCGGCAGGGGTGGGGGGCGAAACGGGCGGCCAGGGAGGGTGGCGAAAACAGGGGCAGGGGTGGGCTGGGTGGGGCGAAACAGGCGGCAGGGGGGCGGGGAACTGGGCAGGGGGGCAGGCGGGGGCGAGGCGGCGGAGGGGGCAGGGGGAGCAGGGCGGTGTGGGGGGGAGGGCTTCGGGCAGGGGGCGGGCGGGGGCGGGGGCGAGGCGGCGGAGGGGACAGGGGAAACATGGCGTGGGGGGAAGGTTGCGGGCGGGGGGATGTGGCGGCGGACGGGGCGGGGGGAAAACTGGCGGTGTGGGGGGGAGGGCTGCGGGCGGGGGGCGAGGCGGCGGACGGGGCGGCGGTGGCGGGCGGGGCGGCGTGGGGCAGTGGGGGAGGGAAATTGATGGAAAGAATGGTGGCCGTTGGATTTCGATCCAACGGCCACCATTCTTAACGTTGCCTCATGCGCTGCCTTAGTTGGCAACGCATAGTAATATTCATGCATATATATATGAGGATGAGATTGCTGTAATTGAGCACAGCCATCTTGGCTGTGCTCAATTTTTTTTCAGCCGTTGGATTGAATCCAACGGCTGAAAAACACCCAAGCATCATCTTCCCCTCCCTCCCTCCCTCCCTCCCTCCTCCTCGCAAATATTGGTCCGCCGCGCCCCTCGCCCCGCCCCGCCTCGCTCCGCCCCGCGCCTCCCGCCACGCCCCCCGCGCCCCCGCCCCGCCCCGCCCCGCCCCGCCCCCGCCCCTGCTTTCACCCCCAGCCGCGCCCCGCCCCGCCCCGCGGCCCTCGCTCCGCCCCGCGCCCCACGTCCCGTTTCCCTCCCCCTCTCCGCCCATTTCGCCCCAACCCCACGCCGGCGTCACCAACAGCACTCCGACGGTGGCGCGAAAAACAGGGGCGGGGGAGGAGGGCGGGGTGGAAGGGGCGATGGCATTTTCGTAATAAACATTTGACTCGCTCCCGAGTCAATATTACGAAATAAATATTAAAAATAATTTTAAAAAATAAAATACTATAAAATAAAAACTTGACTCACTCTGGCTCGAGTCAATACTACAAAATTGATTTTTAAATTTTTTTAAAAAATACAATACCATAAAATAAAAACTTGACTCGGACCCGCGCGGGATCGAGTCAAGTTTTAATTACAAAATAAATTTTTTTAAAAATAAAATAATTCGGTAATAAAAACTTAGACTCGCTCATTTCTTGAGTCAAGTTTTTAATACTATGAAAAAATTTTAAAAAAATATAAGATAATTTTGTAATAAAAAGTTGACTCGATCCCGTGCAGGATCGAGTAAAGTTTTAATTACAAAATAAATTTAAAAATAATAATAATTCCTTAATAAAAACTTGACCCACTCCCAACAAGAGTCAAGTTTTTATTAAGAAATTATTTTTATATTTTTTAAAATTTATTTCGTAATATTAACTCTAGTCGCAAGCAAGTCAATTTTTTATTACGAAATTATTTTATATATTTTTTAAATTTTATTTTATAATATTGACTCGAGTCTAGATGAGTCAAGTTTTTATTATGAAATAAAATTTTAAAAATAAACTAATTCTGTCAATTTAAAAAAATAAATTTATTTCGTAATCTTGACTCGAGTCGGTAGCGAGTCAATTTTTTATTACGAAATTATTTTATATATTTTTTAAGATTATGAAATAAATTTATTTTTTAAATTGACAGAATTAGTTTATTTTTTAAAATTTTATTTCATAATAAAAACTTGACTCATCCAGACTCGAGTCAATATTATAAAATAAAATTTAAAAAATATATAAAATAATTTCGTAATAAAAAATTGACTTGCTTGCGACTAGAGTTAATATTACGAAATAAATTTTAAAAAATATAAAAATAATTTCTTAATAAAAACTTGACTCTTGTTGGGAGTGGGTCAAGTTTTTATTAAGGAATTATTATTATTTTTTTAAATTTATTTTGTAATTAAAACTTTACTCGATCCTGCACGGGATCGAGTCAACTTTTTATTACAAAATTATCTTATATTTTTTAAAAATTTTTTTATAGTATTAAAAACTTGACTCAAGAAATGAGCGAGTCTAAGTTTTTATTACCGAATTATTTTATTTTTAAAAAAATTTATTTTGTAATTAAAACTTGACTCGATCCCGCGCGGGTCCGAGTCAAGTTTTTATTTTATGGTATTGTATTTTTTAAAAAAAATTTAAAAATCAATTTTGTAGTATTGACTCGAGCCAGAGTGAGTCAAGTTTTTATTTTATAGTATTTTATTTTTTAAAATTATTTTTAATATTTATTTCGTAATATTGACTCGGGAGCGAGTCAAATGTTTATTACGAAAATGCCATCGCCCCTTCCACCCCGCCCTCCTCCCCGCCCCTGTTTTTTCGCGCCACCGTCGGAGTGCTGTTGGTGACGCCGGCGTGGGGTTGGGGCGAAACGGGTGGAGAGGGGGAGGGAAACGGGACGTGGGGCGCGGGGCGGAGCGAGGGCCGCGGGGCGGGGCGGGGCGGGGCGCGGCTGGGTGGTGAAAGCAGGGGCGGCAGGGTGGTGGGGGCGGGGGCGCGGCGGGGCGGGGCGGGGCGCGGGGGCAGGGGCGGGAGGCGCGGGGCGGAGCGAGGCGGGGCGGGGCGAGGGGCGCGGCGGACCAAAGGGAAGGTGAAAGCAGAGGAAGGGGAGGGGGGGGGGGTGATGTTGGTTGGGTTATTTTCAGCCGTTGGATTCAATCCAACGGCTGAAAAAATTGGAGCACAGCCAACTTGGCTGTGCTCCATTACAGCGTCACTTTCTCCATATATATATATATATATATATATATATATATATATATATATATATATATAAAAAGAGTAGAAGAAGAGTAAATACGGATAATAAGCTTTTCTTTTGCTGTTAATAATGCAAACTTAAGAGTAGTATTGAATATAACTTGTTTTTAAATTAGTACAGTCAAACGTGGTCTAATATGAGGTTGTATTTGTTAAGTCTCGGGTTGGAACAGATTGAAAATGCATTAGTTGAAACAGGCTTGGCTTGATAATTTGTTGCACGAGGGTTAGATAATTTTTTCCAATTATATACGGATAAAAATAATAAACAAGCAATGAACATAGACAAACAATTGGCTGAGTAGAGCCGACGCCTTCTTGACCTCAAATGCATCCATGATTTGCCCAAATTTCAGGCCGAGACAAGTTGAACACTCCTTAGTTCAAAATTAAGTTCATAATTGGATGCATCAATTTTTCATTTCAGCTCCAAAGTCAACGAGCACAAATAAAACTTAAAAAGTAAATCGAACCCATTTTACTTTTTAATATCCTAAATGGAATGTTATATCACCATTAATATTTTTCATTTTTATTTTATTCGTCATGGATTAACAAAATTTAAGAAAAAAAAAGAAAAGAAAAAAGAAGAGGAATTCAAAGGACGCGTTCTCTTGATTTCAGGTGTATATATGAGATCATTCACATGTATATGATTGATTATCAAGGTACTAGAGTTTTGTAAAACGAAAGAAACAGTAGATCTTACCACTCTTTTCCAGAAACAAATTGTCGGAATTTTTGCATGCATTCGGGGAGTATAAGAATATCTTATCTCATTTCCTGAGCTATTCAAATCCTTCCAAGTTCCAACACTAATTTGTTCTCTTCTTCGCATTGTAATTACAAAAAGAATGCTACTTGTAATGGTAATTCTAGCTAATCCTACCAGGAATATGAGCGGCGGAGAGTGATCTAGCATTAGCTAAATCCCTCTATGGAGATTCAAAACTGCTTTCCCAACTCCACCTTCTTCGCCAGTCTGATTGTGTTGTGCAGTATTGAGTCCAGTATACCTGCTACCTACATATTCAACAGGGGTAAAAAAAATTCATATAAAAATTCCATCTCCATTGAGTCGACTGATCATAGGAAAACAGGAAAAATAAATAACAAGCAGGTACCCAACCATTTCGTTAGAAATAAAACTAACCGTGAACATGCCACCAATGATAGCACAAACATTGGTGATGAAGTGGGAAAATGATTTCTGATTTTCCATTATCAAGACCTGTCATAGAGGTACCCAACCACATCTTTTGAGTTTATTTCCATGAGCAAAATGGTAATGTGAAAGAAAAACACAAGATGTATAATCCAGGAAACCTGCATGGGCGAGGGCTCAAAGTGGAACTTCACGACAGGAATGTATATACTCTCAACCAAACTGCTATGGGCTGTGTACTCGTATTCAAGAAGTGATAGTTCACTTGATACCACTTCTGTCTTCACTACTTGAAGATAGTGTTCAATCTGCAAAATGAAGCATTTTTCAGCATCCAAATTTTAAATTCTAGAACTCGTTAATGTCTAGTGGAAGAGAATGCACATTAAAATCTGTATTGCATTCCAGTCCCCTCAAACCAGGTCACCCATGCCATGAAAAGCAGAGTTTGACCTGGAGTTAGCAAAATAATTCACCAGTCACCACTCAGATCAGCAATAAAAGCAGAAGTGAGTAATTGAGTGTATCTGAATCTTTGATGAATGATGCTTCTCTCTTGTTTGCTGCTAAATGATGAGCGATAAGTCTAGCCAACCCCACTATCTCAAGACATCGCTATAATTTCTTTCTTCTACAAATTGGATTTCATATAAAGGGCACTGAAGAAACGAGTCCATAGTAGTCCTTACCGTTACATTTGCATTGTGGTCAGCATGGTTGGTAATATATGACCGGCCAGTTAATCGATCGATGCTTTCACCAAGGTATGGAGCTAGCCTCTTAGCTTTACTAAGCATTTTTAGGTGGACTTTCTTGCCAAACGAAAAGTGCGAAATCACATGTGATACATTAATCTGAGAAGCATCAAAGGAATGCGCTCCAGAATGAGCTGAGATCACAAGATTACCAGGAACCTGTAGAAGTAAAAACTAGGTCATGCTTACAAAAGTCAGAAAAGCTTATTAGTTTATTCTAGAATAGGTGGAAACTATAGCACCAGTAGAAGTCAAAATGAAATAATATAAAACATTATAGAATTGGATTGAATTTTGTGGTCACTGGATTTGTTGTCGACAGATGGTTATGTTAATATTTTTCAAACAATAGGCATGTTACCAAACCTATATCCTATAATTAAAAGAGTGATACTATCATGAAGATAAGAACACTATCTCACAATTCCCCTCTTTCAAGAATAACAGTTTCTTATAATGGTTTTTGTCCTTCTATTCATTGAGAAAGGATCAATGGGTAATGTAAAATCTATTATACTGACTCCAGCCTAGTTAGGACAAGGTACATGATCACCTTGGCAAAGATGATGAACATCTTTTTTCACACATAGCCATAAAATATTTAGTCATCACAAAGATTGCCAGAGCACAAGAAAACAAATAACTTGGCATAAAAAATCAAAGCACTACTTAAGAAATTGTAGTAAAAAAAAATATGCAGTTATGACAGCTATGGTATTTTTACCTTCTTAACACGGACAAACCCTTCTATCTTGCATCCACCAGTCAAAGGGGCTGGGCGCTTAGTGTTGTTAGTTATTTTCCATCGGGGTAGATACAACAAGAGTTTCCATTGTCTACAACCAAAAGTTCATGTAAGGTCAACAATAAATTATTTAGAGATAAGATGTTTTGCTTCTTCTTTTTCATCCACCTGATCCCAAAAATTAAGGATTTTCTCACATACAAACACTAATTTATTAGTCCATTCTGTTTCTTTTCATTTATACATACCGCAACGAGGCTGTCAGTATCACGTTCCCCGTAGTATGATTCATGATCATGATGCCCATGGTTGTCCCTGTTTACAAAAAGCCACTGTAATATGATCTCCCAGGTTTGAAAGAATGACATTAGAAAGTTCCACTGCAAATCTGGAAACAATTATTATAAGCTCATCAAGAAAAAACTACCATCCTATTATATTTCAGGTACAAAGTACAAACTAAAAGAGAAACTAGAAGCTAAGAACAATAATATTCCAGATACAACAAAATAGATGAATCCTTTCAATAGCGAAAAATATAGAATAGTCTCTTACTTAACATAAACTTCCATTGTGGAATATGTGAATAGATGGATAACTCTGAATATGGTTTCTGCAGACGTCAACAAGATTGTCCTGTTAATAAACTTTTCACCAGACAAAATAACAAAACATAATCATTCATCCCCATTTTCAGCGATGAATATATACCTTCTGCACAAGTCTCCTTCTTCAGTACAGTCAACCTTGGCTAAGAGAATCCTTCCATCCATTTCAGGGTCATACCTAATAAAATTGTTGAAAAAATATAGTTCTCAAAACTGGAGTATAACGTCAGACAGGGTTTAACATGAAAAATATCATGACAGAAAAAAGAAAAGCAACCAAGCTAGACACCTGTCTCTAATAATCTTATAGCCGCTTTCTCCCATGATGGTTTCTGCAGCAAACTAAAATCAGTAACATGATAAAAAGAACTAACAAAGGAAGGAAAACATATTAAAGACTGTACCAAGCGATTACTCCAATAACACCAAGGGGCATAAAAATTAACAACCAAAACTGGAAACCTGCATCATAAATTTTTTTTAGTGTTTATCTAGGCAACAGACTGCCATGTTGTACACGATGATTAGTAACAATAAACTTTGACCCTAAACAAGGAAAAAAGAAAAGCAACCAATTGTGCAAACTTACTGATGAGCAAATTTGTCAAAACTAGCAGCAGTTAGGGGAACAGACCCATCACCAAATTCTTCTTCAACTTCATCCCCGTGATTACTTAATTTAGGAATTGGACCTGGATGGAACTCGGTTCCAGTTGGATTTAAGTTGCCATCGATGGAGAACTTACGCACTGTTTTTGTTATATTCAACCTGTTCTGAAGTCAAAGGCTTAACAGTCAAAATCCAGGACACCCAAAACAACAAAGAAATAGATTTGCCACTTACAGTTCCCAGAACGTCACTAACATCCACAGAAGCAAACTCACATGAAAGGGCAGGAAAGCTACAAAAAGGTACACAATTATCAAAAGCTAGCACCCTTGCTTGAAAACTGCAGCATCTTCTCACCATAAAAATAACCTATCTTTCAGGTGTACAAACACCCAATACATGTAGTCTCAAGTAAACTAACAATAATAAATTGGAAAGCAATAGACATAGATGTATCAGCTTAGACGGCTACCTTATGTCAAAATCGATGCGTAAAAATTCTGAGTCTTTACTCTTATCAACAATAATGGATGTAGTTGTGCTGACTGCCAAATAATTGCTTAATTCCTATAATTTCCAAATACAGTAAAATGTAAAATCATACGAAGCACCTTTTACTGAATCATCATATAAAGAAAGAGCAAACAGCAAAGTAACGTAATAAAGGCTATCAGACAAACTCAAACACTGCTCATTGTAGAAATGATGTTTTCCATGCTTCTCCACAACAAAACTATCAGGAGAAAAGTCTGACCGGCTCCTACTAGGTAATATGATTGCAATCATGAAAGTTTAGTATATTCAAGAATGAATTTAGGCAGAACACAAATTTGACGACACTTGACAACAACCTACCATTCCAAACAAAAACACCATGGATAAAGCGGCTATTATTGATAGTCCAGCACCAGATAAGGAAGCCTCAGTCAAATCCCTCGGAATTTTCCTGGAAATAATGAAATTAGAAATGATCTTGGTCATATCAGCAAATGCATCTGTACCGTATGGATATAAAATAATACTTGAGAACTTTCAAAAGTGGCATGAGAATAATTAGTCGCATATACCAGTAGGAAGCCAAACCCATACCCACCAAAGGATAAAAAATAGTACCAGGAAACAAATTAGAGATTTTAATCATGGATACATGAAGCTGCTCAATTTCTACAAAAATTCATGCGTTCATCACATTTCTCGTGTCAAAAGTAAACAGCTAGCAAAAATTAAATACTACACTAAGCCTGTCATATCCACATTGCCTGCCAACAATGGAAAGAAGAGAGTTTTTTATCATTCAGTGGCAGAATGATTGCAAATCTCCGACAATTTGACAATTTAACAGTGAAAATGGGCACATTGCCAACCCTTGTCTAATCAGCGTGCTTTTGATTTTTTTTACTTCTACAAGCTCATCCCGAGGTTGAATCAGCCCATTATTTTCATAACTAAGACCAGTTTCCCCGTCGTGTAAAACAAGGGAGTAAGCAAGTAAATTCTCTCAAAACCCTGATAACCACCAATCCGTAATAGAGCAGCTGCAAAAAATGCTCATTAACACCAAAATGAGCAAAATAATAATAAAAAAAGCAGCCTAAGATCATCGTCTAATGCCATTAACCTAAGCAATAATTTTTCTTTCTAGCCACATGAATTTCTCAATGCAGTTTCACACCATGCATCCAAACAGGCGACGCACGACAACAACATGCTACAAAGAAAAAAGAAAACAAAAAAGCTCGAGCCATAAACAAGCTACCCATTTTCACGAACTACAAACAGCCAAATCACGAACGTAGCAGCCAAATAGTAGCAACGAGCTTCTAATGTCTGCCCAAACAAACACGAAAAAGTGATACCAAAAAAACGGGGGGACTGGATGGATCCAAGGGCGAGATCCGAACCTGTAGAAGTCCACAGACTTGAGCTTGCTCGAGGTTATCATCGTATCGTGCGACGAAAGGCGAGCCGTCGGAGAAAAAAGGGATCGGTTCTTGGACGAGCTCCGGTGACGGGGATCGGGCGTCGGATGTTCTCCGATCTGGTTGGAGAAAGAAAGAAGTGAATTTTAATGGAGAAGATGAGGGGCTCGTGATATCATTCCTTTACCACTCCGGCCTACGCTGTCTTTGTCTTCACAAGCTTATCAATTTTGTTAGCAGGTGACCTTAATCTATTATTTATTATTGTTTAAGCTCAAATTGCGTCTCTTATTAAGAAGGTATTAACTACTAATCGGGCGAGCCGATTCAAATTTAATTATCTTCAAACTCGTCTTTATTTCGAACTCAACTTGAGTTTAAAGGCTTCTCGTCGAATCGAGTAGGAGTAGAATTCTAGAAAGCTCCGACATTACTTCGCACGCAATTTTTTCCTCGTCTATACTTCATTATTCAACGAGAGTTTATATGGTGCAACATACTGCCTAGTTTATGTATAACATGGCTGCATAAATCGGAATCGGAATCAGTTTTCGAGGGAGTTAGAATCGAAATCGGAATTGGTCTAAATCGGATACGAATCTGTTTAGTTGAATCGGTCTAAATTGGTCATATATAAAAATTTGACAACTCATTATATAAATACATGAAATACATAATTATATAATTTTTGAACATAAATATACAAATTTATAATTTAATACAAGTATAAAAGAGCATCACAATTTATCGACACAATACCTCAATGTCATAAGTATAACATTTGATATATCATTATTTGTGATGTATCAAATAATAACAACCGATATTAATACAAGTCTAAAAAATGAATGTTCAGCACAATTTTACATAGTGAAAGAAATTTGTGAAGCCTAGTCAACAATTTGCACATCCGGTCAGAGCTGAGGTGAATTCGTGAAGCCTAGCCAACAATTTGCACAGCCAACAACCAAAAATTTGTGAAGCATAGCCAATAATTTGCAGATTCAATTTCAACAAAAAATCCAACTTTACACGAATCGAGCTCAGAAGGCCCGATCGGCGGCGAGTCTCACGTCTACTGCACTGTCAACCAACCACACGTCAGAGGCGAGGTTACGAGGGCGGAGGCGAGGTTGCGAGGGCGGAGGCGAGGTCGGCAGCGAGTCTCGCGTCCACTGTACTGTCGGCCGGCCACACGTCGGAGGTGAGGTTACGAGGGCGGAGGCGAGGTCGGCAGCCCGGTCGGCGGCAAGTCTCAGATCCACTGCATTGCCGGCCGGCCACACGTAGGAGGCGAGGTTGAGAGGGTGGAGGCGAGGTCGGCAGCCCGGTCGGAGCTGAGGTCAGAGTCGAGGAAGCACGGCGGAGGGTGGAAATGGGGCTGCGGACGGCGGAAGCGTGGCGGCGGAGTGGGGGAGACGGGTTAACATTAGGTTTTTAAAATCAAAATGCTAATTTTACCCATGCTTAAATAATTTAATAAATATCATACCTAGGGTATTTTAGTAATTTATCCAAAAAACCGATTCTTTCCGATTTACCCTGATTCTGAATCAGAGTTAACTCGGTCAAAATCGGGGTAAATCAGGCAAGTTCGATGCCGATTTGGGGCCGACTGATTTGGCCCCAAAATCGGATTGGCACGCTGCCGATTCGTGCATCACTGATATAAACCTTATTTAAAATTTTATAGGATGTTCACCGAGCAAGATGAGTCGAGTTTCTTCAAATTGAACTTATTAGTACTTGAGTTTATTGAGTTTACATACGAAACCCATCTAAAATTGCAAGTGCTGTTCATCAAGTAAGTTGAGTCGGTCTTTTTTTGAGCTAATCTTATTTTATTATTTGTGTTTAAGCTCAAATTGAGCTTATTAGTACTCAACTTTTGCATGTGAAGCTAATGTAAAATCCCAAGGGATGTTTATTGAGAAAGTCAAGTTTGAATTTTTTAATTAAGCTCATTTTATTATTAATTTGCCTTTAAGTTCAAACCAAGTTTATTTGCACTCAAGGTTAGATATAAAAAGAATCTAAAATCTAAAGGGGTGTTGCTGGCCAAGTCGAGTTAAAGTTTCATTTAATTGAGCTCATTATTATCTTTCTTGTAAAGCGAATTTTTATTTTTTTCATCAAATTTAGGCCATCTTTGTGATCAGACGACCCAAATTAGAGTTAGGGGCAAAAAATTTTCTCCGCTTATTCCTCAAAAAACTTTACCGGTATATATATATATACACACACACAAAGACACACACACACTTCAAAAATTCAGAGTTGACTCTAAACCATTCCTTGAATTATTAATATAAAGAGTTGCAAGTTGCAACTCCCATAGTTTATCGAGTTACATCTTTACTTTGAATTTTTTAGTAGATTCTACATAACGAGGTTTTTATATATATAGGAAGTAGAATACACAATAATAAATTTTTATTTATTTTTAGATAATAATATGGCCTATTTTTAGATTTTTTTTAAATGCACCAGTTTAAATATATTTTAAAATTAATTATTGTTATTACTATATTGATAATTAAGATTAAAAGAATAAAATCAATAGATTGAAGTGATAATTAAGATTAGGGGTGCCTATCGGTCAGATTTAGTTGAATATTAGCTAAATTTAACCTGTAAATTACCTTAAACCTAAGTACCAAACCCAATCATTTACCATTAAAATTTTTACTACCCGAACCTGAACCTAACCACTTAGACTCGATTATACTATAAATAATTAGTTTAGATGCCACGATGAAAAATTGAATTAGAAATAATTATCTAATAAAAATAAGGAGAATAACTTAAACTAATATTAAAAAGTTAAAAGTTAAAATTAATAAGTTAAAATTAACATGTTAATTTTATCCGTTTCGAAATCAAACCCAACTATTATAATATAGGGTGGGTACTTAAAATTCTAAAGCCAAATCCTGCAGATACTAAACCTGAATCATTAGGGTCCGGTCAGGTTGGGATTTTGCAGGTATCCAACCTAACGAGCACTCGTAGTTAAGATCATAGTTTGAAAACTCAAATTGGACTCCGAGCTCAACTTTAAATCAGTTAATAGTATTTATACTATTATTCATTTTTTAATTGATATATGCATATAGTTAATTAATTAATTGGGTGATGACGAATTAATACTTCAATTGTAATGGAGCTGCAACTAGTTATTCAAGTTTCCTCTTTCTTAAGCCAACTACATGCAGATCCCATTACACTTGAGCCCAAAAGAAGCCCAAAAACTCTCTTGTTAGACATGATTACCCATGACTTTTGTTGTGCTTTTTACAACTAAAAAACCCTAAATAAAGATCCCATTACACTTGGTACTGTTATGAAGTGAAACCCAAGGCACTGAATGTTGTCTAATCCAAATTTGATGCACTAAATAATTCACAGCTTTTCTTATCAACACTAGTTTACTTTGGGCTTCTTTATATGGTTTGATTTGGGGTGTTGAGGTTTGCCATTTCAATGAATAGTTCTTAATCTTTTTTTTGGGTGTAATTTGTTTCTGATTTTATTGTTAATTATATATGTTTCTCACTTTTTTCTCATTGCCAAAGTTATATAAATGAAATTTTTTTGGAAACGCCTGCTACATACGCCTTCAGGCCTGACCGTTCGTCTAGAGTAGGTATCTCGAAGTCCCGCTGTGGACATCCTCTCCTTCTAAGAGGTCTCCGGTGATAATGTAAAGTTGTAAAAGATAAAGCCATTGCAAAAATGATGTTTTTTAAGACAATAATTGCCTATAAATCTTCAAATGAGTTTGACTCCAAAATAAAACAGACTAATCGTCGACTACTTCTTCACCCTCAATCACTAAAATGCAGAATAGATTAATCATATTTTGTTGATCAATTAGGGACAATTGTACTGTAACATTCCCAATTATGTATGACCCATAAGCCTATATTGGAATTTAACACTATTATTATTTTTAAAAAGTATTTTAGTACTACTCTTCAAAGCCCAATTAAACCTTCCTCCTCTGCTTGCACAAACCTTTTCTGGGAAGACCATGCTGGTACTAAATGCTATCAAATCCAAACCAGTATTACACAGGAAATAATAAATCACCCACTTGACATCTCCTCCACGTTGTTTCACGAGCATCTCCAATCCATGGCAGCCTGGAATCACCTCCTTCCAACTATTTCATAATTCATCAATTTGTATTATTTGTTACTTTTCATGTGACACACCACCCACAGCTCACCGTTTATCTTCTCTTACTACCTTTCTCAAATATCTATTTGCTTGTCTACAGACACAATATAGGCTATCTTCCAAGCAATGAAATTTTGGCTATGTGATCTACTTTATTTTGTGAGTTGTGTCGGAATGATCTGTCTATGAACTATACAAAAATTACCCAGATGGGCATTTTGGGTTCCTAGTTCAAGTCTTAGGAGCTATATAGCCGCTGCTCCTCTTTGCAGTAGCTAGAGAGATGCCAGCAATGGTGAATGTTGTGGCTCTTCTTCTCGTACTTGGCGTCACTTTCTCTGAAGCTGCGAAGAACTCCTCCTTTGATGACAACTTCAAGATACTGTGGGCTGAGGACCACTTCAAGACTTCACCTGATGGGCAGATCTGGTACCTCACATTGGACAAGAAAACAGGTGCAGTGATGCACATTCATATATTATGGGTCTTGTTTGCTTCATCTATTTCAGTCTGTTAGACGTTAGAAACATATCAATTTATTCGCTTATAATTGTATCTACTGCATACAGGTTGTGGGTTTCAGACGAAGAATCGGTACAGATTCGGATGGTTTAGCATGAAGCTGAAATTGGTTGGTGGGGACTCTGCCGGGATTGTCACTGCTTATTACGTAAGTTCTTCCCAGTTCTCTGTACAGATCTACCTCAACCAATTCAATCTCATTAAAGTAAACAGTGGTGCAAAGAAAGGTTCACAAACTAATCATTTGCTTTTTCATCATTTATGGGTAAATTCTGTGAAATGTAGATGATTTCTGATGAGGGACCAAAGAGAGATGAGATAGACTTTGAGTTCTTGGGGAACAGAACAGGGCAGCCATACACAATACAGACCAATATCTACAAAGGTGGTGTTGGAGGGAGGGAGATGCGGCACGAGCTCTGGTTTGATCCAACCCTAGATTTCCACACTTACTCCATCCTTTGGAACGATGAGCAGCTAGCGTAAGTCATCAGCAAATTTCTATGAACCATCTCTTATTGATCAGTAATTATGTTTTTAAAGATGCAAGCATAGTACTGAATATAAAATTCACACACCCAACTGAAATAAGAGCAAAAACCCATCAAAACCCAGATGAAGACCATGGACACAGATCCAAGACTGATAATTGCAGTGGATGTTATACAGGTTCTATGTAGATAGGGTGCCAATTAGAGCGCTCAAAAACACAGAGAAGGCCAACAACTTCTTCCCCAACGAGAAATCCATGTATATATACTCAAGCATATGGAATGCAGACGACTGGGCAACAAGGGGTGGACTAGAGAAGACGGATTGGAGCAAGGCTCCCTTCGTCTCCGCCTACAAAGATTTCAATGTCGACGCTTGCCAGTGGGAAGACCCTTATCCTGCCTGCGTCTCCACCACAGCAGATAACTGGTGGGATCACCATGATGCTCGGGTCTTGTCCAATTCCCAGAAGGAGGACTTGGGGTGGGTGGGGAGGAACTTGGTCACCTATGACTACTGCAAAGACAATGAACGGTACCCAGAATTGCCTCCCGAGTGTTCTCAGTCTCTTTGGAAGTAATTCATATAGTATTTGTTGGAGAGGATTGCAACTTAGTCTATAATTATTATTCTTTATTGGTTGTGACTGTAATTTTGATGCTCTATCTTACTTGTTTCATTTGAAACCATCCATGTTGTCATGGATCATTGGCAACCAAAGATATTTGGGGCCAGAGACCAGGGGTGATCCTTGTCATTGGTGAGTACTTCAGTCATATTTGAGTATAGATTACAGACTTTACCACCTCTTATCGTCCATGAAATCAATCAAAAACATTCTTACATTTCAGAATTGGTAAGTATTGTGATCTAAATCTTGAAATTGGTAATCACAAATTAATAGCAAAGTGTGATTTTGAACATGATGCTGTGCATGCCATACAAAGACTTCTTGAGGGTCTGTATAAGTTTCTTCTTAAGAATCTTCAAGAATACTATTTCAATTAGTCATATACTAGAATTCTATTTAAATTAGGAATTCTTACTGCTTCTATTTGATTAATTTTTTTACATTATTTTTTAATTTAAAAAAAGCTGTAAGAGTACCTAATTGAAATAGAATTTTAATATATGACTAAAGTGTTGTTTAGTGCAATTAGAAATTGCTTGGTTGAAAGTATTGTCATGGGTTTTTGCCTATATACCTTGACTACCCAAAATTGTGAACAAGTTCAGAGTTTTTACTTATTCTCCTCCCTTATAATACCAAGCACTAGCTTCCTTCTTAGCACAGATACCTTCTTCTAATTCTTCAAGCTAAACAGATAACCAGAAGAGAATAACGGTTGATGCAGGTAGATAATTCATTAATAAAACTCATGTAAGTCAATCAAGTTCAATAAACAAGGCAACTAAGCATTTGTTTCTTTTATTCAAACCAAGAAACTAAATACTACCATCATACATACAATGAAGAAGAAAAAAATTATCTAAAAACTAAATAATAAGCTAATTGTTTGATGATATTCTAGATCCTAAAAACCATGCTTGAGCTATGAAGCTAGAAGCACCCACCACGGAGACGAAGAACAAGGTGAAAGGTAGCCTCCTTCTGAATGTTGCAGTCTGCAAGAGTGAGCCCATCTTCAAGCTGCTTACCAGCAAAGACAAGCCTTTGTGGCTCAGGGGGATGCCCTCCTTGTCCTGCACCTTGGTCTTTGCATTCTCAACAGTATCAGAGCTCTCCACCTCCAATGTTATCGTCAACAATGTCAAGGTCTTGACAAAGATTTGCCTGCCACCACGCACACGCAGAGCCAAGTGCAAGGTTGATTCCTTCTGAATGTTTTAGTCTGCCAAAGTTCTACCATCTTCGAGCTGCTTCATAGCAAAAATCAACATCTGTTGGTCTGGTGGGATTCCTTCCTTGTCCTGGATTTTGGTCTTGACATTGTCGATGGTGTTGGAGCTTTCGACCTCGAGGGTTATGGTCTTTCCGGTGAGGCCTTCACGAAGATTTGCATCTGTAATGCAACAAGGTCAGTGATGCTCAATGCATGAACAAGTTGGAATGTCTGATGAAGAACTTACGAGGACAAAGGAAAAAGAAGGTAAAATCAATTATATATAGAAAGAAGATCAACAAAGAAATAATGAACAAACCTCAGCTTTTCTTTCACAACTTAGAACTTAAAATAAACTCAAATAAAAATTTAATTCATTGATCCTGCAAAATTCAAGTTTTATTGTTCTTAAACTAGAACAAAGAAAGTTAGGTGGCAAAATGATCGATATTTCTAGATTTTCAAATTATCGATTTTTTCTCAACCACAAAAATATAATTTTTTAGAGATATTTTTACTCAGGACATTTTTGTATGTCAAAATACATAGTCTATTTATCCAAAAACACAAAGATTGTCACATATATAACTACAACAAATAAATTGCTTTATGACATTATGAAGAGACAATCAAGTAAACAAAAAAAAAACAGAAGAATTCAACCATATATACATATCATACAACAAGAACAAAAGGAAACGAAGATAGTTTTTTAGAGTATTTTTTTAACAAGAAAAGAAGATCATCACTCTAGACTAAATATATATTTGCACCAACATAGCATACATATGTATATATATATATATATATATATACATATATATATATATATAGAAAAATTTTCCATAGCATAAGGCAAGAAAATGTTCCTGTCCCAAGCTTTAATCTAGGCCATCTGATCATATGGACGTCCCAGATTTGATGAAAACAAAACAAAAAAATCTTCCACCCCTCCTTTGCCGGCGGCTAGCATCTGGCCACTGCCAACATCGCTGCAGTGGGCCGTGTGATGGGCAATCGTGCTCCTTGACATGGTTGGCCCACGCAATGGTGGCGTTAAGGGCCGCAAGGGCGTGACACAGCAGTGGACCGCACAAAGGGCGGTAGATTGGCTGTGTGATGAGCCTGGCCGTAGTGGGCCGCATGAGGGACGGCAGTGCATGGCAGTGTGCGGCAAAGACATGGGGGTGGTAAGTGGATTTGGGGTGGCTAGGCTCTCTCTTGATCTGTGAGGGGGTGTCGGCGCCTCTAGGGGCGGTAGATCGGGGTTGAGGGCAGTGGGTGGGGGTGTCGGCAAGGGGAGTTGTGGTGTCGGCCAGACTTGGTTGGCTGCGGCTAGCTCTGGCAGCTGCAAAAAAATTTTTTCAAGGCACAACCAAATCTGGCCGCCTCTGGCCAGGCTGGCTATCCTGATCTGGTGGGGGGCGGCCAAGTCATGCCCATGGTGGCCGGACTTGGTCAGGGACAACTAGATTTGGTTGCACCGCCCATAAGGTTGTGTGGCTAGATCTGGTCATGACCGCCATTTTTGGTCACCCTGCGGTTGGATTTGGCCGGTAGGCAGCTAGACATGGCCTCCCATTGTCAAATTTGGCCGGCTCAATTGGATATGATCGGATCAGCCTCTGCCAGTGCCACCACCACCGACGCCTTTGGGGAAGGAGGAATTAATTTTTTTTAAAAAATAGATCAGATGGCTCAGATAAAGCTTTGGGGCAGAAAACTGGCGCACCCAATCAGCCCTCATATATATATATATGATAATAAATAAATAAATAAAGTAGAAATGTATTTTACTATTTTAAGATGAAGATCTCAACAAATATATATATATATATATATATATATACACGTTAATTAAAAAATAATCAGATTATTAGCTTAATCAGTCAAGATTGGCACAATACACAGACTATGTTTGATTTTTTATTAAAATATAAAGAACTTAAACATATATACGTGGATTAAAAAAATTAATTCAAAATTGTTAATATAAAGTGATTTCTAACTCGGATACGTTATACTTAAAGAGTTCCCTAATAATAATTTTAAAAGATATTCTTTATTTAATTACTTATAAGACCACCAAGAAAGCACCTTGTTTTAATAAAACAATTTTTATTAGGAATAAGAAAATGGCTTTAAATTTCTCATAAAAAGAGGAATGTGACACCCAAAATCCGGTTTACACTCGTGAACCGAACTGGCATGCCACAGGGCCCGGTTAGGTCGGCTAACTTGAACCCAAATCGTGCGAATCTAATCTCGGCATATTAAGATGAAGATACGACTCACCATGCATGGATGAATGCACAAAACCCTAATATGCTACTATATAGATGACATGTAAACTAATTTACACACCAACAATAATTACGATAAATTAATAAAAATTCTAAAAATAAAATGGATAGAGTCTTCCTTAAAAGTGCAATTATGGGCCACCTTGTCAAAATAATATATACAAACATATATGCATATATTAGATAATTGCATTCACACAAAATTCTAATATATACTGCATCAATCACTTTGAAACTTGGGTCTCGACCCACCTGTGCAGTCTATTCACATTTCACATCTTATCATCATATCTTATCATTTGATCGCAATATATCATCATGTCTTAGCATTTAATCACATCATTCTCAATGTAATAACATCATAAACGAAATATTAACCACTCTATCGGATGACATGTGTGTGCAAGCGACATTATTGCTCCTCCCTCTAGGCTGGCACATCCAACTCATGGTTATCACCTATATATAGTATAAAAACACATTAGT
Organism: Piper betle; assembly: GCA_033002965.1. Taxonomy (NCBI): domain Eukaryota; kingdom Viridiplantae; phylum Streptophyta; class Magnoliopsida; order Piperales; family Piperaceae; genus Piper; species Piper betle. The sequence continues at coordinate 2,744 of JAURVB010011943.1, read as the reverse complement.
AACAAGCGTTACTCGTCCAAAATATAACTATAACAAATTGGCTACGAGAGCTAACTCTCATATGAAGAAAAATATTTGTATACTTCACCAAAACTCTCTCAAAGGCACATATTGAGGAGCCACTGGGTTGCAGACCAGGTAGCATCCCGAACTGACTGCCTTACTGATGCCTCTCTCAGCATTCATTTTCTCTGGTCTATTGGGACTACAAGTATATCCTAAGCCCTCTCCTTTCCTCCATAATTCTCCTAGCCTTGAGCATGAAGGCCAAGTACTCTCAGGCAATCACCCTTAGTACCCTTTCAACCACAAGTCCGGACTTGCACTGTACTTAACAATACCCGTAAACCTCTACGTTCTCCGGGTGTGAGGAACTCAAACGCGGAGTTGTCAGAATCCCTGGGAATGAAACAGTCCGCTCACTAATCCAGAGCCTGATTTGACTGTCACGTGCATCCATTCATGGTATGTGCAAGTCGGTTTCACCATCTCTCGTCTCACTAAAAACTTGATAAAATTATATATATAGGCAATAGAAGGGATTTATATAATAGGTCCGAAGACAACTTGTGGTGGATTTTGTTTTTAAAATCATCCTCGAGGGTTATTAATCCGGAAAACCGTTCGGCTAAATGGCCCGAGTTAAGTGGGATCCGATAAAATGCCACTTAACCCTCCTATAGGCATTAAAACAAACATTCAATAGAATAGAGTATAAAACATAGGTGAGTCCTAAACGGACTTGGTAGAAGTTCTAAGCGTGTCCTCGTGCCTAGGCGACAAGCTCTTACTCCGTACCTACACATCAAATCTAGAAGCTAACGGCGGGTTTCAGTGGGGGTTCTGACGGTTTTCCAGTGGTTTTCAGTAGTTTTTTGGCAGCTTTTCGACTGTTTTTTGGTGGCAGTTGCTGGCGGCGTCTATTGGCGGAATAACGGGGGTATTGGGTACCATTCCGACTCGGCGAGCCCAATGCGTCTATGATGTCGACATAGTCTATGGAGGTGGAGGCTCACACGAAAAGGGCAAAAATAGGGCTGTCCGTGGTGGGGTGTGGAGATTTGGTCGGGATGGGCGGCGCTGGGCTCCGTTCAGGTCGAGAAGGTCATGGAGTTGGTCGAAGACATTGAGGTGACCACTGGATCGCGGCAGTGATGGTCGCCGAGCGACGCGATCGTCAACGGAACCGCGGCGTGAGGTGCGGCCTCGTGCGTCGTGGAGGCCGGGCGGCGGCCTAGAGCGCTTGGGGCGGCACGACAACAATCGCAGGGGGCTTGGTGGTGACGATTGGCTGCAAGGCGGCGTTGACAATAGCAGCAGTGACGGAACACAAGAGTGAAGGTGGCTGGTGATTAAGGATTTGGGGGAAAGAAAAAGGGTCAGGGGTGGTCGGTGGCAATATCGTAAATAAGTATTGACTCGACTCCGACTCGAGTGAAAATAATAACTAACTTGTAATAAATCTTAAAAAATCTAGAAAATAAGAAAAAATCTCATAAAATATATTACACACTATAACATCACAATGACATGCTCTGTAACTAATAACCCACCCAAACATAATAAATGCGCATCCAAACATAGTAAATGACTTAAAACTAATTCTACGATCCACTATATAAAAATCAAAATAAGCTGGCATACTCTCATATATTTTAATAGCTCATTCTTTTCTATTGTATTCATGATGTTATCATCATATACTTGGGTACACATGACCCTCATAGTTTATACATGCGACCAATGTCAGCTCGGTACACGTGGTTTGAAATTAACTCGGCCCTGAATACGACGGCTGAACCGATCGGTTCATGAGTATAAAACTCCACGACTCAGGATCACGGGTTTTACAAAGAATGCTTTTTATATCAGGAATAATTTTTAATAGGAATAATGAAGAGAGTTTTTATTGAGTGCGTGAGTTTATGTTCAAAAATTCACTTCAGAATAGTATAAATACTTCACAGATATAATTTACTAAATTTATTAAAAGTTATATTTTAAACTTTAAATTTATTAAATGAAACTCAACCACACAAATTTTAAATATTAATCCATGTACTAGGCAATAATAAGTCGCGCACATAATAATGGCTTGAGAAGAAGTTTAAATTCTACTCGCATTAGTCATGAGCACATGCAATATGCATGATATGTATTAATAAATATATTGCATCATTTAATTTTATCATGAAAAAAATCTAATAGGGACTAAATTTACTTAAGAGATGGAACTATAGAAACTTTTATCCAATCATGAAAACAAAAAAACAAATTTAATTGAACATAGTTAATGTTAAACAAAAAAGAAAACAAAAATTTGCTATTATGAAATTGAAGGGAAATTACATTGACAAAGTATGAGAATGTATTTTTAATTAAAACAATTATTATTCAGGGTTTAGGTTTAGAGCTACAAAATAGAAAGAAAAAACTAAAAGATATAGTAAAAAATAACCACTGATATTTTAATAAATCATGAAATAAAACCTATGTACAATGTATTGTATAGAGATATAAGAACAATGAAATAAAATTTGAAATATAATGGGGCATTACAATAATTTTGAATATTAGAAGCAAAAATTACAGGCAATTTTTTTAAACACAATAAAATATTTTATTAAAAATTTTTTTTAAAAAAGAGAAGACAATCTAAAAGAGTTACAGAAAAAGAAAACAATTATTTAGTATGGAAGAGTCACCTAGTTACACAAAGAGTTGCATAAAAAGTCTTACCCACT